>PVHX01000477.1:227688-299786 GCA_004024805.1 Geosciurus inauris | reverse complement strand
GAAGTGGACCAGTGAATTATGCTTAGTATCAGGCACCGACTCTCTTCTCAAGTTTCTTAATAACGTCCACATAAAACCATTTTCACAATTGCTTTCTGAGTTGATCTAAGCTTATCTCCACAAATACATTTTCTTTCTTTTTTTAAAAAATGTTTATTTTTTAGTTTTAGGTGACAGAATATCTTTATTTTATTTTTATGTGGTGCTGAGGATCGAACCCAGTGCCTTATGCGTGCTAGGCGAGCACGCTACCACTGCGCCATAATCCCAGCCCCCACAAATACATTTTCTTAAGGATCCATGTTCCTATTTTTTTTCCAATCAAGTCTTGAATTTTAGTTTTATGTATCACAGTTTACCTAAGGTAATACTATTAGGTACAGGCAGCAAAAACAAACAGAATCCACCCAACCAAAAGAAACCCAACAGCCTCTTTGTTTAAAATGAAATCTGATAAATGACGGAACTGGACTCATGAGCCATGCAGTTTTGAAGTTCTGTTAGGAAAAGTAATCAGTAGGACTATTGGTTTTTTTTTTAATTTCAGAGAAAAGAGCTTTCTGGTTAGGATGTGTGTAATATACAAGTCTCCTTCTCCAGAAACACACACACACACACACACACACAAACATGTTGCAAGACCTCATTTTATTGCTTCAGAGGTGATTAATTCTAAGGGAGATCTGCCATGGCATGATGACAAGCATGGTGACTATTGACTATGTAGCCTTTCTTTTTGGCAGTGTCAGGGATTGAACCCAGGGCCTCACATATGCTAAGCAAGCACAGAGCTACACATCCAGCCCTTTGAAGATTTTGTTTTGACAAAGGATCTTGCCAAGTTGCTCAGGCTGGACTCCAGCTTGTGATACTCCTGCCTCAGTCTCCCAACTCCCTTATCATAGTGTGCCACCAAGCCTGGCATCATGTCGTCTTAAAATTGCAAACTTTATTCATATAACACTTTTAATCTGACTTTTGGATGTCCTGAATTCTACGAAGTCAAACTTGGTGAATGTGCAAGGAAATAGAGTTGTTTTTTTTTTTT
The DNA here is from genome assembly GCA_004024805.1 of Geosciurus inauris. Taxonomy (NCBI): domain Eukaryota; kingdom Metazoa; phylum Chordata; class Mammalia; order Rodentia; family Sciuridae; genus Geosciurus; species Geosciurus inauris. The sequence goes on along the minus strand of PVHX01000477.1, from coordinate 298,738 downwards.
TTTTTCTTCAAATTATTTCATTAGACTTAAGGGGAGTCTTCATTTTGCATTTTGATGGAATATATTAAAGAGAAAAGGAGTAGGCAATATTATACACTGCTTATAATTGAAAAATATTCCCCAAAGACCACAAAATACATCAATTAATTTTTAAACCCTATCACTTGTAGTCCACAACCCCTAAATCTTAAATTATACTGACTGATTGCTTTTAAACCAACCCTGCTCGTGTGTGTGTGTGTGTGTGTGTGTGTGTGTGTGTATACACATATATTTTTTAAAAACTCCAAAACTCTCACCCTACAAAGATTTATTACAAAGCCTAGGGCTATTAAAAATATTAAAACACATTCTTTGCAACTGGCTTCACGCTTTGGGATCCCATCCACAATCCCATGACACTAGTAATCCTGTTCATATCCAGATACACTCTACTGCACCTGACCCCTTTTTTATGAAGTTCAAAAAATCCCCTGTGGGCCAGGAGGGTGGACTCAGGGTCTACACTTATATTGAACTCTAGCTGCCAGAGTGGATGTGTTTTCTCCTTTCAATTTTCTGCTAGTGACAAGCCCCTTATTTTTCAAGGTACTCATTTTCTACAGTGTTTCAGGTATGGTTTCTTTCTGTTTGTTTTTCCTTTTTTTTTTTTTTAGCTATTGTGGAGAATCTTATTTTTATAAAACCCTAATGCTGCAAGGCTGTTGGTATAGCTATATCTTGAGTGTCAGTCATCTAATTGCCTACTCCTTGAAGAAAACCCAACTGAAATGTGGATAATGAACTTATGAATGATAGCTTGCCAGCTCCTGCACTCAGAATTCCTCCCACCCCAGAATTCCTAATCAAAAAATGAAATACATTCATTTTTAAAATATTTATTCTATCTAATTTTTTTTTCTATAAACTGTTTTCAAATGAACTTTCTGCCTGGGAGAATCAACCCTGTGGCACTCCTCTACATTTTTGTGTCATTCTACATGGTGCTTTCATGGACATCCAGGCTTCTCCTGTAAGTCCAGGTCTTTGAATACAGGCAACATAACAAGAAGATTCATGTGACTTATGAAGTGTTTCTCTACTGAAACACCAAGCATTCAGAATATCTCAGGGTTTTGATCCTCTTCAGAGAATAATAGCAAAACCATAGCAAATCAAGTGTGAGATTAGGATATAAAAGAATATCCAAAAGTGTATTTCCTTCTCATAGAATTCCTAGTAATAGCTAACATCTCGGACAACACTAAGTTATATTAAGCAATCATAATACCGTAGAGTGTTGTTTCAACAGCATATGGCTGCATTGAATAGAAGTTGAACTCAGTTCAAAATATCCAGTGACTCTTCTACAACCCTTGGTATTTTTCTTCTTTTTCTGGGCCTGAATAAGGCCTTCCTGCTTCTGTGCAGATCTTGACCTTGCTGCTGGATTCACACTTTTGTCTTTATCAAGAACATTTGCAAACCCTTGGAGGTGACCACAAACTCCCAATGCCTCTCCCCTTCAAACAAGCATCTCTTCTCCATCCTCCTCCAGAACTTGTCCTTTGTCTAGATAGTGCACTTACCACTATCTCTGTATAATCTACCAGGGGCACTTTCGAATAATGACCCAAGGTAGTTGTCAAATAGATTGTTTTAATAATCTAGCTTGAATCAGATAATCTGATATTTATCATTTCCCATTTATCAGACAGGCTTATTCTTTGGACTGCTTTAAAGTGTCCTTGGCTAGAGCCTTCTTGAACAGGATAAAGGGTCTTCTACCCTTCTCACAAGTCATTCTCTTTAGGTGGCCTCAGAATGCTTAATTTTAAGTATTAACTTGCCAAGCTACTCAGTATCCTTTTTGAGGATGCTTAAGGGAATTTATATCAAAAAGTATTATGGATAACTTTAGGAACACTGTGCCAACTTAAAGATGATATTTACTTTACAACAAATAAGACATCACTGGAAATGATTCTGTGGAATAGTGTGTCTTTCTTAGACTGTAGAAAATATTACTTTATGTCTCCTGACACATTCCATTATGTCAACAGTTTTTACAACTGATTATTGAAAATGACTATATACACACACACACACATAGACATACACAGAGAAAGAGAGAGAGCATTGATATATATAAGCAATACTGAAAGCTACAGTTGAAATTTTCTGAACTTGCTAATTTGGTTGACTTATTTTCTATGATTTAGTTTAGACTTCTACTCAGATACACTTATTGATTCTTTAATTCATTAGTGCTTTTATCTAGTATTGATTAATAATACTAATAGACAAGTTTTCTACAGAATTGTGGAAGATATAAGTCATTCTTCACTCTAAGGGATTTTAGTATTTACAATATCCTAGATACTGATATAGATTATTTCTCTTTTTCATGATCTAAGCTGGATGTTTTCAGTTTCTCAATGTCTGACAAAATTCTTTGTTGTCAAATGGAACTGGGTGGGGATATTGAGTAGACTAATACAGAATCACTCCTGGGACTCATGCAGGCGTACACACACAAACGTACATCCACTCTCCATTTGGTGACCTTCTGAGGATTGGTCAGTAAAACAAAGAATTGATGCAGAAGCAAACAGGTAATTACCAAGGTAATATGCTTGAGTAGGTGCTAGATCACATCTACTCTTAAAATCTTTCCTAATCATTTTATTTCACCTCTCATATAAAGATCTTTTAGTCCACTTTGGAGCTCAGGGCCCGAGGTGAGTTAGAACATCATGGTGGAAGGGCATGGCAGATAGCTGCTCAGCTCACAGCAGCCAGAGGGGGGGGGGGGGGAGGGAGGGGCAGCATGTAAGTGAGAGAGAGCACGCATGCAAGTTGCCAGGGACAAAATAAAACCCCCAAATCACACCCCCCAGTGACCCACCTCTCCCAGCCACCCCCTGCCTGCCCACAGTTATCATCTAGCTAATCCTAATGGATTACTCCACCCCTTAGATCACAGCTCTCACAATCTAGTCATTCCACCTGTGAACATTCTTGCCTTGTCTCACACAGGAATTCTGGGGAGACGCGTCATGTCCACAGCATAGCGCCGTTCTTCTCAAAGTGGGGCATGACCTTAGCAAGAGCACAGACTGTGACCCAGAAAGTGGGGCACTGTGTTACCAAGCCATATCTTCCACAGAGTTGGTTTTATAAAATGGAGCATGGTTTTAGTTTCAGCCACTGACACACGATGACACAATGTGGACTTTGGTGCATGTTCATGTGCTTACTTGTGACTTCAGAAGCCCTCTTTTCCATCGTCACAGGCGCTGCAGTGGTCCCACTTGTTAACCTGGACCACCAACTCCTCCCACCCAAACCTGGTGGGAGAAGGTATTCTGATGAGGGTGACGTACTCTGGGGTAAGGAGGCTCCTTCGTTGAAAAACGATTCTTTTGCTTCTTATTTTAACCTGAATCATTACAGCAATAGCAAGGTTTTCCAATAAACTTACTAAGTGCAAATATGCTATTGGAGAGGGGTGACCAGTTTTACCATCACTTATTGCACTAACAGCAGGTAAGCAGCTGTGCAAGGTTTTAAGGAAAATAAAAAAGTGAAATATCTATTAAGGCCAGGTGCGATAGTGCATGCCTGTAATTGCAGGGACTCGGGAGGCTGAGGCACAAGGATCGAAAGTTCAAAGCCGGCATCAGCAACTTAATGTGGCCCTAAGTAACTTAGAGAGACTCTGTCTCAAAATAAAGAATAAAAAAGGCTGAGGATGTGGCTCAGTGGTTAAGTGCCCCTGGGTTCAATCCTCAACACCCCCCCCCCAAAATCTACCTATCTATCTAATCTATCTATCTATTTAGGAAAGGTTAGAAAGTTGGAAGGCAGTAATTTTGTGGAACACCTGACTTGTCCCCTACCACAAACACGTACATATGTACTATTAATGAAGATAGTAATGTGGCATTGAATAACTAAGAGATTCAATAGCAATATTGATAATCCCAGGATATGGTGAAGCAGAAAGTATAGCTAATCAATTGTTCAACTTGAGGTAAATGTGCCTAGGATTGGCTGATGGGTAGTAACACTTGGGTGTAATGTGAAAGGCGCCATTAGATTTGTCCAGGAGAGTTCAGTTAGCCCAACTGTGTGTCCAGGTGTGGGCTATTGCAGTGTGACAGCCCAGACATCACATCACCCGGGCCCTCCTCCTTTCCTTCTGTGGTCTCCTCACTACGTAAAGGAACTCTCCAGCCACTAAGATCACTTCAAAAGCCTAGCGTGATGTGTAGACCTAGAAAGCTTATTGCATGTTAAATATCTATTGCCTCTCTCTTCTGCTGTTACTATGCTTTGTTCATTTACTACTAGTTGAAAGTAATAATATCGTTGCCAAAAAAGATTTGCACTTGCGACTGTGACCTCGCTCTCCCACCTCACAGTGGAACCGGTCAATAGCTCAGATACTCAAAAAGGTTACTGCCGCATATTTCAGTCTGCAGTCGTGATTTGTTCTGTGAGTTTTTCTCGTCGTTTTTATCTGAGGTCTTGCTGGTATTGAGTCAGTTTTATTATCATTAGTGGTACTCTCAGTCTTTTGGCAATATCTCAGTAGCCTCAGGGAGGGCAGCCAACCAGCAGAGGAGCCAAGGCAGAAGCAGGAGCTGGTGGGGAGCATTGAGGGAAGGGAGATCAGAAGTTCAGCCAACCAGCCAGCCAGGGGGACGTGGCTAGTTCCAAGAGGTCAGGCACCAGTCAGCCAATATTTGATAAACAAATGAACTCAGCTACTGCGCTTCAGTCCTCCACACATTGCCCAGTTCCATCTTGGGAGGGACAGGACCTGACTCTTCCTTAAATTCCATAGGGCTTTCCAACTAATCACTGTGTTCTGGAGCCAAATTCTGAAGAGCATTACATATGTGGCAAAAAAAAAAAAAAAAAAAAAAAAAAAAAATTATGATGTTTTCATCAGCCTGGGAACATAGAAATCTGAAACAAAGACATTATTATATTTGCCAAATATTGAGATCAATAAGGGTGCAATAGTGTTGTAAGTCTCAAGGGACATAACATATAGTTGGAAATTTCTTTATTTTAGTTTATTGTTTTTGCATCATTATTTTTTTAAATCTGTGCCTTGAAATAGTTTCAAATTTATATACACTTTGCCAGATAGTACAAAGAATTCCTAGGTTCTCCTCCCAAAGTAATCCCAGATTCCAGTCTCCAGTGGTTAACACATTACTGCATTTGTTCTTTCTTTCTTCTCCCCAAACAAAATGTTCCTGCATTACCATTGTACAATTCTTTCAATCAAGAAATCAACATAGATAGAACTGTCATTCAAACCACAAATCTTATTTAAATTTCACCAACTGTTCCAACAACCTCTCTTCTTCCTTTCTTGTCCAGGATCTTATTTAAAAACCCATGGGGCACTTAGCTGTCAGGTCCCATCAATCTTTTCATCGCTCCTCGGTCATTCCCTGTCTCTCATGCTCTTGAGAGTCTTGAAGAACTCGTTCCGTCACAGTCCTCGAGCTGGGCCCATGGGATGTTTCCTCATCATTGCAGGCCACGCGTTCTTGGCACAGAAATGAGGTAAGGCTCTTCACAGTGTCACCCTACCTGGAGGGTACGATGTCCGCCTCCCCGGCATTGGTGATAGTAACTTTTATTGCCTTGCTTGTTCATATGGGTCCTTCTTCTCCAGTGTGATGTTATCGTTTCCCAATTTTGTTTTTGACTAATATTTGGTGGGGTGATATTTTAATACTTTCTAATATTGTTTACCATATCAATTTTTTAAAGCTTGCTGACCTCAGCATTCATTGATGACCCCCGTGCCTTGTTTTTATCTGAGATCTCAGCCCGTGGTTTATTCTGATGGTTATTGTGTTCTTCATCACTGTGACCAAAATACCCAACAAGACCAAATTAGAGGAGGAAAAGTTTCTTTGGGCTCATGGTTTCAGTGGGTCAGTCCATGACTCTGGGCCAAGGTAAGGCAGAATATCATGGAGAAAGGGCATGACAGAGGGAAGGGCTCACCTCAGGGCAGCCAGGAAGCAGAGAGGAAAAGGGACCACAGGGAAGATGCACTCTCCCAGGTCACGCCCCCAGTGACCAACCTACTCTAGCCACACTTCCAGCTTCTGGAGAACACCTCATATCCAAGCCATAATAGCTACTAAATTATAAATATCTATTTTGATAATTCTTTCTACATTTATTCGTTAGCATTCTACCATTTCCTATATTTTAACATTAATATGCATCTCCCTTTTAAAATAGGAGTTGATTACGTGATTTCATAGTTTTTGAAATCCATGAATGAAAGGCACAGTTACATTTTAAACTTTAGTCAGTACACTTATTTACTGTACTAGAGCAGATCATTTAAAGGCATACAAAAGAAAAACAAAAGTAACAGATAATTATTTAAATTCAAATGGATTAAATTACTATATGATGAAAAAGTACTCAGAAACAACCAAACAGAAAGAAAATTAAAACTCAAGGAAGTCAATAAATAAATTATGGACATTGGAAGTGCATGTGTCATAACAGAGATGTGCATCATAGATCCCATTGCATATATACCAAAATCAGACACATTTTGATTTCAAGTCAGAGGAAACATATATATATTTTGCAGGGGAGAGCCAGAGATTGAACTCAGGGGCACTCGACCACTGAGCCACCTCCCCAGCCCTATTTTGTGTTATGTAGAGACAGGGTCTCCCTGAGTTGCTTAGCACCTCGCCATTGCTGAGGCTGGCTTTGAACTCGCCATTTTCTCCTGTCTCTGTCTCCCAAAGTGCTGGGATTACAGGCGTACACCACTGTGCCTGGCTTACATATATTAATAACAAGTATAATCATATACATAATCATACTATTTTGGAAATAGGGTCTTCATCATATTTGTTTTGAAATTAGGTAACCCTAAGTGATCCTTCTGTAAAATGAATGAGATAAGCCTATCTGGGCCCTTTCTCATAGCTCCTCTGTAATAGTCACTCATATTTCCTGGGATGACATACCACTCAGTGTTTATTTAACACAGATTCATACACTGAAAAGGGACACTCAAGGTGCTGAAAGGTGAAATCTAGAGATGGCACTCTAACGGGGAATTTCCGTTACCTTTTATTTCCTGTCTCATCTGGATAATTCCTATCTACTACTTTTCTCCTCTACTAACTTGCTCCTTTCTGCCTACATTCCTTTTTTCTTTTAAACAAAAAATCCCATATTAAAAACAGAAACATCTTCATGAACAAATCGCTTACTAGCATGGCATGTGAGTTTGGAGTCGGGTGAGCTGTAAGTCTAGAAAGGTCTGAACATGGACACGGGGTCAGGCTACGCCTCTTGTTTTGGACTAGAACTGGCCTTGTTGGTAACATTCTCAGCAGCCTCCTCACGTTTTCACTTGCATCTTTACAGAAATTGACCGCAAGGTACTTTTCTCTCCCCAACCTGGACCCTGAGTTAGATCATTGCTAAATCAATTCATGATGCCACTAGCAGTAAGGAAGCTGTATTTTGCTATTGTTAGGCCATTCCAGTTTTCCCCTACTCCTTCCTCATCCCTTCCTTAAGCCAAAGAATCCCTTACCTGATCTACTAGGCTTCACAACAGTCCCTCAGCCACTTTTAGCCTGGCTTTACCACTTTCAAACATCATTGCCATCTTATAATTACATTGTAGCAGTGATTTACATTGTGGATAATTAGCAAAAGGAAACTGGGGCTTAGAAATACCTAAGAAAATGAGAAGAGAGAGGGCTCTTTGGAATCAAACCTCATGGAGTAAAATGAGAAATGAATGAATAAGAATTTGAAAAACAGAAGGAACTAAACATATCTAAACAGGACTTACCGAGACAAAGACTGAACAGTTGGAAAAATGATTCTAGGAATTAAGAAAATGAAGCCGGGCGCAGTGGTGCACGCCTGTAATCCCAGCACTTAGGGAGGCTGAGACAGGAGAATAGCGAGTTCAAAGCCAGCCTCAGCAACGGCGAGGTGCTAAGCAACTCAGTGAGACCCTGTCTCTACATAAAACACAAATAGGGCTGGGGATGTGGCTCAGTGGTCAAGTACCCCTGAGTTCAATCCCTGGTACCAAAAAAATAAAGAAAAGAAAAAGAAAATGGAGTCAGCAATATTTGAGTCAGAAAGAAATATAGTATACATTTCCCCTCATATCCTCACCAGCCTTTATTATTATTTGTGTTCTTGATGTTTGCCATTCCAACTGGAGTGAGATGAAATCTCAATGTAGTTTGGATTTGCTGAACTAACTAACAATTAGTTCCCTGATTGTTAGACACATTTTTTTTCAAACATTTGTGTCATTTGTATTTCTTCTTTTTAGAAATGTCTGTTTAGTTCTTTTGCCCATTTATTAGTTGAGCTATTATTTTAAATAACATTTTGTGTTAAGTTTTTTGAGTTCTTAATCTGGATATTACTTTCCTATCAGAGGAGTAGGTGGCAAATATTTTCTCCCATTCTGTAGGCTCTCTTTCCATGCTCTTGTTTCTTTTTGCTGTGCAGATGCTTTTGAATTTGATGCCATCCCACATATTGATCCTTGGTTTTATTGCCTGTGTCATAATGTTGGAGTGTTGAACCTGCATTTTCTTCTAGCAGTTGCACAGCTTCTTCTAATTCTTAGGCTTTTGTGGAGGGGGAAAAGATCGAGTCTAGCCTCATTCTTCTACATATGGACATCCAGTTTCCCCAGCACCATTGGTTAAAAAAGCGATCTTTTCTCCAATACAGGTTTTTGGCACTTTGATCAAGTATCAGATAACTGTGTCTATGGGGAATTCGCTCTGTGTCTTCTATTCTATTCCGTTGGTCTTCGTGTCTGTTTTGGTGCCAATACTCGGCTGGTTTTATTGCTATACCCCTGTAGTATAATTTAAGTTCCAGCATTGCTCTTCGTGCTCAGGATTATTTTGACTATTTAGAGTCTCTTATTCTCCCAAGTGAATTTTAGGACTGTGTTTTCTTTTTTCTTAGTTCGGTGAAGAATGTCATTGGTATTTTGAAGGAGATTGCACTGGATCTGTAGAATGGTTTTGGTAGTGTGGCCACTTCTGTCAGAGAGCCCAGGCCTACCAGAAAACTGAGGCAGCACAGAGATCCCCACTTACCCCGATACTTGTAAATAGGCCAGAAAGATCGCAGATTGTAGTTCAGAGTAATAAGCATGAGTTTATTAGAAGGGACAGGAAAAGGGAAAGGGGGATACTTTCAGGGCAGAAAGTAGGCCCTCTCCTGCCCTCCAGTTTTGTTGGGAGCACCAGTGAAATTTTCAGAGTCCCACCCAAGTCTACCTTCTGACTTTTGGCTGACAGCATAGGGACCGCATGGACTATCTCAAACAGCTGGTGGGTGCACACAGAGGACATTGAGTCCCTTTGTTTTGCCTCAATTTCCTGTCCCTTCATTGGTTTATCACCCTTTGAGTATCCCTCAGCAAGCTTTTTGTGAGGGTCTTACTGTTTTTGTTGCCAGGGTGATTAGGGGTTGTGATTCAGTGATAAGGAAGGATACAGGCCACCTGGCAGGGTGTGACCTGATCTTAAAGTAGTAGTTTTCTTAAGGGAATGCAACTCTGGCTGGGGGAGCCTTTCACATACCAACTTCCAGGTGCTTATATGTCAGGTAATGTCCCTGCGGTTTTCAGTTATTTTTCATTGTCTTCTCCCTGCTCATCCAGTCAGGGCTGACCAGGCACCCAACATTTTGACAGTACTAGTCTGCCTATCCAAGAACATGGGAGGTCTTTCCATCTTCTGGGTCTTGTTCAATTTCTTTCTTCAGAGTTCTACAGTTTTCATTGCAGAGTTCTTTCACATCCTTGGTTAGACTTATTCTCAATTATTTAATTTTTCTTTTGTGATTATTGTAAATAAGATACTTTTCTGATTTCTATCACAGCAGACTCATTATTAGAGTATAGGAAAGTGATTGATTTATGTATGTTGATCTTATATTCTGCTAATTTGCTGAGTTTGGTTTTCAACTTTAGAAGTCTTCTGGTAGACTTTTTTGAGTCTTCTAAATGTAAGATCATGTCATCAGCAAAGAGATAATTTGACTTCTTTTCTCATTTGAATTCCTTTAATTTCCTTCTCTTGTCCGATTGCTCTGCTAGAGTTTCAAGAACTATGCTAAATAGCTGTGGTGAGAGTGGATATCTTTGTCTTGTTCCTGATTTTACATTTTTTGGTGAGACTAAAATTTAGTACAACTACTCTGGAAAGAAGTATCGGGATTCCTCAAAAAACCAGGAATAAAACCATTATATGACCCAGATGTTCCACTCGTTGGCATTTATCCAAAAGAACTGAAATCATCATACTATAGTGACACAGCCATGTCAATATTTATAGCAGTACAACTGACAATAGCCAAGTTATGGAACCAGCTGAAGTACCCATCAACAAATGAATGGATTAAGAAAATGTGACATATAAACAATAGGTCTTTTTCAGCCATAAAGAAAAATGAAATTATAACGTTTGCCAGTACATGGATGAACTGGAGAATACTATGCTAAGTGAAATAAGCCAGATTCAGAAACTCAAGGGTCAGATGTTTTCTTTCATATGTAGAAGTTAAAACAAAATAAGGGGAACACAGGAAGGGAAACCCCCCTGTAACTAGAAGAAAGATCAAGGGGATAGAGGAAGGGAATTGAGAGGTGGGAGGAGGGATGGGAAGAGGAATGGTGGAATGAAATTATCAAACTATGTTATGCACATATATAAGACACCACGGTGGATTTCACCTTTATGCGTATCTATAAAGCACTAATTTTTAAAAGACCCGTCAATAAATAGAAGGAAGATCAGCAGAGGAAGGAGAATGAGAAAGGGGGGAGGAGAGGGAGAGAGGAAGTACTGGAGACTAAAGTGGAGCAAATTATGTTCCATGTTTGTATAATTATGTCAAAATAGCCCCAATATTATGTATAACTATATTAAACTAATTCAATAGAACTATACAAACATAAAAGCACACTTATTTTTCTACATATCTTAAGAATATTGCTTAAAACAATTCTACTGAGTAACCATACTCCCCCTGTACTGTTGAAGAAGTGAGGAACTATGGATAAATCATCTAAGGAAACTAGGATATAGAGGTTTTATTCTTTCCATGAAAAGAGACCTATTTCCTGTTCTCATATTAGAATCTTGAAGAACCATCATGGAGGATCACAATAGAGAGGAGCCGTAACTGAAGCAAAAGAGAGCATTAGATTTTGATTCTCTCTGGTGGCTTTTGGAAAAACACACAAAAAAATGTTACTTGAAGTGGAACAAAGATTTATAGGGGGGTTAAATTTTTGAAGTTAAGAAGTATTGATTGTGAATGAACCAAATTCTCTCCTGATGTAAGAAACTGAATAAAAACCTATGACAAACAAGAAATAAAGTGTTTAAAGTTTAGATTTAAGTCCACATATGAAAAAATGCCATTAGTGTATATATTATCTAAACCAGATAAAGATCAGTCTGAAGCTTCATCTTAAAGTGTGTACAATGAATATCCAGAAAAGTTTGCAGAAGCAGTGGAAAGTGAAAGGAAAATCAGTGTTTAATATCATTTAACAGTTGATACCTTTTGACATTATGTGTGATGCGAACTCTGTCTTTTATTTGATGTAAAAATTTTATAACAGCTTTTTATATGTTCAGATCTACCTTGGAAATCTCACCTAATGTTCCACTTATAACATAAAAATCCTTTGTTAATCAGTCACCTGGAAAATCAAATACCAGGAAAAAAATATTTTCATTGGGAACAAAATTTTATGTTTTTGTTTTGTTTTATTTTGGTTTTGTTTTTCAGTGGTAATGGGAATTAAACCCATGGAACTTTACTACTGAGCTACTGAGCTGCACTCACAACCCTTTTAATTTAATTCATTTTTTTTTATTTGTTGTTTTTAGATATACATGACAGTAGGGTATATTTTGACTTATTACACATATATGGAGTGCAATCCATTCCAATTTTGATCCCACTCTTGTGGTTGTACATGATACAGAGTTATACTGATCGTGTATTCCTGTTATGTCTTATTCATTCTTTCTTTCCTATTCCCATTCCCTCTCCTTTCTCTTCATTCCCCTTTGTCTAATCCAATAAACTTCTATTCTTCACTTTCCTACCCTCCCTTATTATACCTTATTACCTACATATCAGAGAGAACATTTGGCCTTTGGTTTTTTGGGACTGGCTTATTTCACTTAGCACGATATTCTCCAGTTCCACCCATTTACTGGCAAATGTCACAATTTCTTTCTGTTTTATGGCTGAGTAATATTCCATTGTGTATATATACCATGTTTTCTTTATCCATTAATCTGCTGAAGGGCACATAGGTTGGTTCCATAGCTTAGCTATTGTGAATCGAGCTGCTATAAACATTGATGTGGCTGCGTCACTACAGTATGCTGATTTTAAGTCCTTTGGGTATAGACCGAGGAATGGGATGACTGGGTCAAATGGTGATTCCATTCCCAGTTTTCTGAAGAATCTCCATACTGCTTTCCAGAGTGATTGCACTAATTTGCAGTCCTACCAGCAATATATGAGTCTACCTTTTTCCTCCCATCCCCACCAACATTTATTGTTACTTGTATTCTTGATAATTGCCATTCTGACTGGAGTGAGATGGAATCTCAGTGTTGTTTTTTTTATTAATATTTTTTTAGTTGTCAATGGACCTTTATTTTATTTATTTATATGTGGTGCTGACAATCGAACCCAGTGCCTCACACATGCTAGGCAAGTGCTCTACCACTGAGCCACACCCCCAGCCCCTCAATGTAGTTTTAATTTTCATTTCTTTAATTGCTAGAGATGTTGAACATTTTTTCATATATTTTTTGACCATTCAAATTTCTTCCTCAATGAAGCACCTGTTCAGTTCCTTTGCCCCTTTATTGATTGGGTTGTTTGTATTGACATGGGATCTTACTAAGCTGCCAAGCTGGCCTGGAATCATATGACCCTTTTGTCACAGCCTCCTGTGTTCCTGGATCCCAGGCCTGTGACAACAAGACCAGCTACAGCTTTTCCAGTTTTTCAAATATTGGCTTTTTAGGATTCAATTAAGTAGACTATTTCTTGATTTTATATGTATTCTGATAGTACTAAAAATAATAATGACAATTATGGTCTTCTAGTTTTATTGGATTTACTTGTATTTCTTTCTCTTCTTCAAGGAAAACTACTATTCTTGGCTGTGACAATTAGATCTCTATTATTTTGAAGTCACATTTTTAGTTTGTATTATCATCTCCACCTAATTTATTTTTTCCTTATTCTTCCCATGTGTGTCTGTGCTCACACCACCACATCATTGACAATAACATTAATGAAAGATAGATTCTAGAAGAACAAAACAATGGACAAACAGTGCTTAGAAACTGGAAGTACATAATAAATAAATGTTGGATAATAAGTAAACAATTCATCAGAATTCCATTTAATCTATCATGAACCATTTAACTTAGATTTACTTAAAGTTTTTGGAGCTTTATTTCCTTACCAAAGAATGATAAAATTTTTTTTCTTCCCTTCCTTATCAAAATGTTATGAGAACCAAATAAAACAGTGAGAAATATTTTGGAAAGTGTTCAGTGCTAGACCCAATATAAATTAATTTATTTCTATCTATATATCTATATACCCATCCATCCAACTCTCCCTTTATTTTCTTGATGAACTACCTAAAAGTTAGTTTCAAGTATCCTGACATTTCATCTCTGAATACTTCAGCCTGAATATCCTAAGAGCAAGGACTTTGCCCTGCATAACTATAGCAGTGTGTAACTAAGAGCATTATTTGTGTCTAACATTGGTTCAGGAAAATCATTTAAAATAGAGCAAACAGAGCTTTCTTACATTGCTGGTGGAAATATACATGTACATCTTCATTTTTGAAAACTTGGGCAATATTTACCCAAGTGAACATATAAATGTTTTGTGACACATAATTTTAATCCTCAGTATAAATTCAAGAGAAGTGCATGAAGGAAAAAAATATCAGGAGTGATGTCAGAAAGATATGCTTGTCCTCCCGCAGAAACATCAATCTGAACAATAATCTAGGAATAGGAATACCTTCCCAAGAAGTAAGGAATCCCAGTGGGAGATCATGCACCTGAGGGGGGTGCTGAAGAAGGCAGCAGGGCTAGTCTCACGTTCCACCCATCACCCTCCCTAGCCCGGCCCTGCCTGTGTAGGTAGAGAATGAAGGCAGTACCATCTTCACCATGGCCCAGTACTAGACCCACCATAGGGAGCTCTGGTGCCGACCAGGTACCATCACACCAGGCTCTAGCCTGGCACCTGTGGGCCAAGCTTCTAAACTTGGCCTAGGGCCACTCTGGCCCCCATGGTCCCAGGCTCCAAACTGACCCCACAGACTCATGCTCCAAGCCTGCCTGAGGACTGGACTGACCTGGGGGCTCTAGACTCCAGGCTAGTCCTTGTGGCCCCAGGATTCAACCTGCTCAAGTTGAAGGTCATTGCAGCAGGTCCACAGTACTGATCTACCTAGGTACATCCTGGTGCTGGGCGTACCCCATAGGCCCAGGCTAACTGTCCCAATGGATCCAAACTATTGTCCAAGCTTGCTCTCATAGCCCCAGACTATAGAACTGCCTCTGCAATTGCAGGAGCCAGAGTGTCTGCTATGGACACAGATACCAGGCCAACCCCAGTGGACCAGGGTGTTGGGCTGGCCCTGGGAACTGAGAACCAGGCCTGTCCCTATGGACTCAGGCTTTAACTCACACACTTGCCAACCAGGGCCCAACCAGCCCACCTGGGCAATTGAGCAGCAAACCTTCCCACAGACCCCACCACCTGGCCCACCCAGAATCTCTGGACACACCAATTGGTGAAGTATTTTCTCTGCCACAGCCAGTCTGCAAAGAATTAAAGAGGAGCTTTCTTCTTCACAGTCACAGTATAATCAAATTCTCAAAAGTCAAAGAGAAAGAATTTTTAAAGTAGCAAGGAAAAATAGCCTGTCGTATGCAAGGGAACCTATGTAAGACCAGAGGCAGATTTCACACCAGAAAATTTGCAGGCCAGGAGAGAGTGAGTGAGATAAAGAGCTGAAAGAAAAAGAGACAGACCGCCAGCCCACAGCACTAAGTCCAGGAATGCTATCCCCCTAAAACGGAGAAACACACTGAAGACATACACTACAGCTGTGGGTACTCACTGCCAGACCTGCTGTACAAGAAATGCTTAAGGGAGTTCTTCAAATTGAAACAGGGGATGCTTGCCAGCAACAGGAAAAGATATAAAGGTCTAGAAGTCATCGTAAAGTTAGCAACAAAGGTAAATCCTATAGAACTGCCTCTGCAATTACAGGAGCCAGAGTACTCCACTGGTGGTATATAAATCATTTTTACTTCAACTGTTTTTAAAATACAGAAGTAAAAAGCTTACTAAGGCTACAATAATTCATTAATGGATATACAATATAAAAGATGCCAATTATAACATTAATAGCATAAATGTTGAGGAGAAAAGTTAAAGTATATACTTTTGCTTAAGTTACATTGTTACCATCCTAAAAGACACTGATATAAGATGTTTTATGTCAACTTTATGATAACCACAAATTAAAAACTAGAAGCAGATACATAAAAGGTAAAGAGAAAGGAATAAAGGATGCCACTATAAGAAAATGACCACATCAAAAATGAGCTATACTTGAACTGAAAGAGAACCAACTAAGCCTGATGTGAATAAAAATAAGGAAATAACAAAAATAAGAGAACAGGAATGAATAAAATACAGAATATAAAATATCAGTGAAATTAAGAGTTGGTTTCTATGAAATGAAAAAAAAATCAACAAATATATCTCAAGGAATTTAAATCAATAACTCAATGTATCTATATTCCCATTTTCGTTGTAGCATCTTTGAAAATGGCCAAGATATGGAATCAACCTAAGTTTCTGATGGATAAAAGACAAATATTGTCACACACACATACAGGAATACTAATCCTCATAAAAGACAGAAATCCTGTCATTTGTGAAAATACAGATGTTCCTGAAGAACGTTATGCTACATGAAACAAGCCAATCACAGGAAAAAAATAATGCATGATCTCATTTATATGTGGAATTTTAAAATGTTAAAGTAATAGTTGCCTGAGGCTGGAGGGTGGGGAAAATGAGTTGTCTGTCAGTGGGTACCAACTTTCAGTGAGGCTGGATGAGGCAGTCTGGTGACAGTAGGTAACAATACTTTATTGGGTTTTTGAAATTTGTCAGGAGAGTAGATCTTAAATGTTTCCATCACATGCACAAGTTATAGTTATGTGAGGTGATGGAGATGCTAGTTTGACCATATCCATCATTTCACTGTCCACACATACATAAAAACATTTTTTACATGTTATACATGTACAATTTTTTATCCATTATATTTCTATAAGTCTGGAAAATTAGATAAATAAATACTTGAAAGTACCAAGTATTGGTGATGATGTAGTACAGCAGAAGTTCTTTTACTACTGATAGGAGTATAAATGATTAAACTTTTTTGGACGCAACATTATAGGAAAAAGAAAAAGAAGAAATGTGTGTGCTTTTACCAAAAGGCACATGAAAACCACCTAGAATAGCCCATGATGTCAGTCTCACCTCTCTGAGCCTTTTCTTTCAGTCATGGCCTTCAAATTGCTACTGCATTAGTCTTGCCATAATACTTTTAAACATATTAAAAATATCTTCCAGCTTTTCTGGTTACTCTTGGCATAGACCTAGTTATAACACACCATTCAATTATTAAATGGGATTGCTGTTTTGATTCTAAATATACCCCAAAGGTCTATATTTTAAAAACTTAGTCCCCATTTGAGTGGCGGTAGAACCCTTGTGGGAGGTCCTTAGGTCACTGGGCATGTGCCCTCAAGAATATCGTGGTGGGCTGGGGTTGTGGATCAGCGGTAGAGTGCTTGCCTAGCATGTGTGAGGCACTGGGTTCGATTCTCAGCACTACATATAAATAAAGATCCATTGACAACTGAAAAAATATTTAAAAAATAAAATTAAAAAAAAAGAATATTGTAGGACACTAGTCTTATGCTCTTTTCTTTGCTTTCTGGTTCATGACGTAAGCTGCTTTCTCTTCGACCTGTTCCTGCCATGATGTATTACTCTTGCCAAAGGCCCAAAGCAATGGAGCCACCTGACCTTGGACTGGAACCTCCAGAACCATGAGCCAAAATAATTTTTTTTCTCTTTATAAGTTGATAGCCTCAGGTATTTTGTCGTAGTAATTTAAAACTGACTAATACAGGGATTATTACTTTAGAGTTATAAATAAAGCAGTTTTTATTATAAATAAAAAATGGAAATACCTAAAATCCCACTTAATTTACAGGTGCCTTTTATATAATATCAGTAAAGACTGAGGTGGCCAGGATTTCAGTTCCCAACAATTTCAAGTCAACCTAATAGAGGTTCTGACAGTGTTATTGCTGCTGTGTGCTGGCTATTTAAAGGAAATTAGTGACCTGCTTTGTATGCAAGCTGGGGTCTCTTTTTCCATTCCTCACTATGTTGACCATTTTTTTCCCCACAATCTGAGGGCCATTTCAAATAGATTTTTCATCACTAGAATCCTCAGAACACTGATGTCAATCAATACTTGCAATAACTAACCAATATTACAGCCAGTACCAAATATTTCACAATTAAATACATTACAGTGAAGTCTGTAGGAGAAATGTTTTTTAAAACCTTCTTAGAACATTTTTGCCTTTTGAGGTTTAGAAAAATAATGTTCTCATTTTCCAAGATTCTGTAATCTGTGGCTTTGCTTTGAGAAGAAACTTTTGAGATTCCCCACAATACTTTTTAAATTTTAAAATGCTTAAGTCAATGAACAGGATTGGGTTTTATAGACAAAAGCAAGCATCAAATAGGGCAGAGACAAACCTTGCCCAAGGATGGTCTCTGTGAACTGACAGGGCTTTGCCATCACCAACAGAAGACTCAAGGGACTTTCAGACTGACTGCATTGGAGCAGAGGGGGGAGCTGCCCTCAAGGGGAGCTCCTGTGTGGGTGGGACTGTGAGGTCTCAAAGCTACTTCATGAAATAGTGATTTGCAGGGAAGGAGGGGTTGCTGTGGGCCAACAGGGATCTAAATAGAGACCTATCTTTAAGTTCTTACTTTAAAAAGCTTCTATTCTCTTTGGTGCAACCCAAACATGCTAAAATGCAGTTACAACTCAGTTTGCAATGTGGGGACACAGGAACTCTCAGATGTTGTGGACTGGACAATAAAGTGGGACAACCCAAGGAAGGGCAGTTTGGCACTGACTCATCTACCCTTGTACCATACCTGGGAATTAGGAAAGGAAATAGTGCTGCTGACCCCTGGTCTTCTCTCCAATGAATGAAAATGGACTAAACAGTCCCATGTTCTGCATGAGGAATAGGATGCTTGGAAATAGCTGCTCCATGATCAGGGAACATCTCCAGAGTGAACAGAGGGCTGGCAGGAATTATTCTTTTTCCCACATGTAGAAACCAGCACATGGGCTTTTTAATTTTTTCTTTTGTTTATTTGTGCTGACAGAAAGACAGAATGAAACACTGGTTTTCATTAACTTGCAAAAATACAACACTATATTTAAAATAGCTGAATGTTTTAGAACCTAATTGTGACGTTATATGAATTCTCTATATTTCTCAAAACATAAGGGCATCTGTCTCTATCAATCTTTATCTGCATCATCAATCTTTCTATTTAATCATTGATTCAGCCATTTAATCTTTTGGAATTTAAGGTACATATATCCTTCTGAACTCTAAAACTGATAATTCTGACAGATTGTTAATTGAAGTTTTGTTTATAATAGAAAAAGGTTGGGAAAAGGACACATGTCTGGCGTTTGGTTAAACAGTTTAACAGTTGTGGCAGATCTATACAGAGGAGTCTAGGAAGGAACTAAATTAAAATGCTCTACTATGCTCCCCATGCATGTTAAGTATTCTATGTGAGTGTCTGTTCTTGCATCTGTAGAGAAACTGTGGGAGGAGAATTGCAAAGTCAGGAGCATGGCTCCCCAAGGATCTGGTACAAGGGCCAGGCAGATATGGCATGAGGGGTGGGAGGGATTCTTTGCATATCTTTTAACACTTTCTTTTTGAATCATGCAAATGTAACATTTATTCCAAAAATAATATTTTATATTTAATTCAGTCAAAAGGGAAGACCACTCATAAATTGTTAACAAGAACGCTAGAAGCAACACTTGGACCAATTCTGAGTTGTACCAGACTATTGTGGTCATTTTGCTCTCTGTCCTCTTTCATATATTTGGTGGATTATTTATCTCATCTGAAGATACATTCATATTCTACAAATCACAATACTAGCAGAAGCCCAGACCTAACAAAGATTGAATTTTTAATTATTTTCTTGACAAGAACACACAGGGCCAAGCGCGGTGGCGCAAGCCTGTAATCCCAGCACTTAGGGAGGCTGAGACAGGAGAATTGCAAGTTCAAAGCCAGCTTCAGCAATGGCGAGGTGCTAAGCAACTCAGCGAGACCCTGTCTCTACATAAAACATAAAATAGGGCTGGGGATGTGGCTCAGTGGTCAAGTGCCCCTGAGTTCAATCCCCAGTAACAATAACAAAACAAAAAAAAAAAAAAAAGAACATACAGGGTGAGAACATATATCTCCAATATTTTGTCCTTAGGACATTACCAACTAATATGCTGGAGCAAATCTTACCATAGTGTTTGAATCATGAAATGAAAGCAAAGATTGATATGACCCTCCAGGTTACATTTTTGCAATAATGGAACAGCTCTTGAATTTCTAGTAATTCTTTCATCTAATTCCCTAATGTGATTGGCTAATCCAATGCTGTTTTACTTCTCACTCTTGTCTTCCATGAATGGCAGTATGGTAACTTATGCTATGCATGTGCACGTATATTTATAAGCTTTGCATGAATCGAGTTTTTGTATGAATTCACAATGATATTATAAGACTTTAAAATAAACTTTATATAATGCTATTTCTCTACATCTTATTCCTGACAAAATAGCCCACCTCAGGAGGTTTATATTGTGGTCTTTTCACAATATATATCTATACCTCTCAGAATCATCCTTAGACACGTTAATAAGAATTGACTAATAAAGTTTCATTGCTGGAGTGGTAGTGCATATCTGTAATCCCAGTGACTTGGGAGTCTGAGGCAGGAGGATCACAAGTTCAAGGCCAGCCTCAGCAACTTAGCAAGACCCTGTCACAAAATAAGCAATAAATAGGACTGGGGATGTGGCTCAGTGGTAAAGCACCTCTGGATTCGATCGCCAGTACCACCACCAAAATGACAAGAACTAATCAATGTTTTATAGCCACATACATTTGCACATCCCAAACAGAATTACTCAGTTGATGACTAGGCCTGCCACAAGAAGATAGCACAGACTGAGTGACAGAATTATTTTCCTCACGAAATAGCAAAATAAAGGTGGGGTTGAATCTCCTAGAAATCAAAGGGAGAGCAATAGAGGAAAGGGACCAAGAGGTGGGAAGGGGGAGTGTTGGGGGGAGAGATTGGCCAAATTATATTGTGTACATTTACAAATATGTAACAATAAATTCCATCATTATGTACAAATATAAGGCACAAATAAAAATGTGGGGGGAAAAACCCTTACAAAAAAAAAAAGAATTATTTTCCTCACTATTCTGGAGGCTAGATAGTCAAGATCAAGCAGTTGGGAGAGTTAGTTTCTCTCCTTGGCTTGTGGATGGTGTCTCATCCCTTGACTGTCTTTCTTCTGTGGGTCTTGTGTCCAAATCCCTCCTTCTAGGTTACCAGTCCTACTGGATTAGGGCCCACCCTAGTGACCTCATTTTAACTTAATTATCTCTTTAAAGACCCTATCTCCTCCTCTCATCCTGAAGTACTGGGGTTAGAACATCAGCAGAGGAACCCCTGGACTCCACAGTTCAGCCCCCAGCAAGGATGGACCTTACTTTTAACTTCTAGCAGCTCCTAGCTGCTTTGAGACATCAGACCCACCCTCCCATGATGAACTTCTGACAGTTCAATCAAGGTTAGGCTACCATTCTATCAAATATTTTGAGCAATGTTATGGCAGTAGAATAAAAAGGAAAAGTCTCAAGAGGAGAATTCATTAGAGCATGTATCTTTATTATTCAGCCTTTGGCCATGAAAAAGAAAACTAGCTCTTTTTCAGAAAGAGATTTCATTAAAGGCATTAGATGTTTCTAAAGCTGCTGGGGAGCACAGGACAATCAAATGCAAAGACAAGACAGCAGGTAGCCTTGGGGCTTGCTCAGTGCTGGGCGGTCAGCAAGGAGGTTTTGCTGTCTAGATGTGCCTGCAGGGAAGAGCTACTCTCGCCCACCCTGCACCGGCAAGAGACCTGGGGGTGGTTTCTAGGGATCCCCAGAAGCCATGCACGCCCTGGCTTTCCTGAATACCTTGGGACCACCAGAGGTGCCAGGGGCATCAAAGGAGGAAGTAAGAGCTCGCTTCCTTCCTTGGCTTCATACCCTTTTCAAAATCATGCTCCTGCTCTTTTCTCGCTGAATCTATAGCACAACCCGCCCCCGCAAGGACCACCTGGAAAACGCACAGGCAGGTTTACAGAGCTGCGACTCCAGGGAGCGCGTCCGGAATGAGGAGGTCTCAACAGGCAAAGAATTAAACCGTTCCATTGCGATCATTACTTGTAGTCACATTTTGGGAGAATAAATAACCCACTAACTCTGCCATTCACATTTATCCAGTGTGCACAATTCATCCAGAACCTGGAGGGTACTTGACTTCACTCACCAGATGTTTTAAAACAAAGTGTGTTTAAAGGATTCAGTGAAGATGAAAGATTTATTTAAAACATTAATGCAATGCATATTTAAATTTTCCACATTTTTTGTAGCTGTAATCACTGACTATTGGAATTAGTTTTGAGACATTAACTTTCTTTTCATCAGAATTTATTCCCTGCACTAAGAATTTACTGAAAAACAATCTTTTAACTAGTTGTTTGGTGCAAGTCAGAATAAATTCTGAATATTATGAATACAATACTATTATTTTGCCATCTCTTAGCATCTCAGACAGCCTTATTTCCCTTTTTAAAAATCTATTGCTAAAGGGATTCTGGATATCTTTATAAGAATGTTCATTATTTATTTTGTATAGTTTCAGCAAAATATTTGTATTATTAGGAAAAAAACAGATGTTTCTTCAAAAAAGGAGCATATGCTTATGGAAATTAGTCTAGCAGAGCTAGAAGGAGAAGGGAAGGAGACAAAAATATGATTTATTTCTGACCTGCTTTTCCAACTCTCCTTGTTCAAGCTCCACACCTGTTCGATCTTACCTGCCAGGATGTCTGTGGATGGGAGGGTGGAAACAAGAACCCAGCAGATCTACACTACATGATAACTTTGAAAACTTTGAGATAATGAGACTCAAAAGAAAAACTGATGCCCACCTAAAGCCTTTGCCTGATTCCCTAATTCCATATTATGTTTAGCTTTCCAGCCACAGTCCTATCTGCATCTAGGAAACCTTACCACCCTCAGAGGGTGTGCTCCAGATGAGTTTAATGGACAAAAGGTATTCCAAATTAGTCCTTGAAAGTGAGAACGGTGAGGTTCAGGGTGAGACACAATCTGGATCAAAGGTCAATTTTTTTAAAAAGGCAGAAAAGTGAAGATAAGGACAACCAAAGCCTGCTTTTAACTGATCTTTAAGCCTCAGGCAAGGGAAAACAAACCAACAAGGACATCAACATTAGTGACTGGTGTTTCTAACTTCTAAGCATTTAATTTTTATAAGTTTCTTTGTACTTTATATACCAGGACATCATCGCTGGAATGTAGAAATTCATTGCTCATTTTTACTAACTTTTAAAATAGATATTATTAGTTCACAATGACTATAATTTTCTTTTAATTTGGTTGTGTTAAGCTTATAGACATAAGCTTATAGACACAGCTGCCTCCCCTAGTGTCAAAGCAAACATCTATATTTTCATTTCGCTTTATTCTTACAGAAAATTAACAGTGTTTTGAAAACATAGATATATGGAACTCTCACTTCTGATTTTGATTGGTATTTCCTGTTCTCTGTACTTCCATCTCAAGGTTCCATGATTACTTTTGTTTTCACGAAGGATATTAAGGAGCACCAGCATCAACCAGCACAATGTGGGGGAGGGATGGTAACCTGTGTATACAACATGCAGTGTTTCACACTCAGGAAGGACTCATGAGATGATTGAACTGATTAGCCTTACATGATAGAACCAAAGTGTACAATTTCATAGCACATTTCATTTAATAAGAAAAGCCAAACACATTTACAGAAGGCAATTTACGTTAAACTTTTTAGTCACCGTGCTTAATTTTATTCCCAGTTATCTCGGGATAAAGTATTTTTCACACTTGATACAAAGCTCTGGAGCATATGCAGTGATTTCTCATGCTGTAAAGGGTATAAACTAAACAGAATTATGTTTTAAAATATCCCTTCTGTTTTAGTCAGCTTTTTCACTGTTGTGATTAAAATACCTGACAAGAACAATTTTAGAGGAGGAGAAGTTTATTTGGGGGCTCATGGTTTCAGAGGTCCCACTCCAAGGAGAGCCCACTCCATTCCTGGGGGCTCAGGGTGAAGCTGAACATCATGGTGGAAGAGTATGGAGGAGGGAAGGAGCTCAGGACATGCTCCAGAAGCAGAGAGAGAGCTCAGCTCAGCTTACCAAACATATACCCCAAAGGCACACCCCCGGAGACCCACCTCCTCCAGCCACACCCTTCCTACCTTCAGTTACCACCCAGTTGATACCTATCAGGGATTAATTCACTAATTGAGTTAAGGCTCTTGTACCCCATCATTTCACCTCTAGACCCTCCTGCATTGTCTTACACATGAACTTTTCGGAGAGACCTCATATTGAAACTGAAACACCCCTTCCTTCAAAACTTCAACTCCGTGAAATAATATTGTGTTGGCCTATTCAACTTTTATATTATCTTAAAAACAATAGAGAAACTATGTCCATTAATTAATTTTGTCTTTGCTGGTGTGACAGCTATTACCTCCTCATTCTTAGAAAATGTTCTTTGTGTACCTAAGAGGAATGTGCACCTGCTGTTGTGTGGTGCATGCTCTAGAAGACTGTTGGCTCTAGTTGGTGTGTAGTATCCACAAGTCTTATTTCTTTACTGATCTTTTATTTTATTTTATTTGTTTAAATTTATTTATTCTAACTAGGTATACATGACGGCAGAATGCCTTTTGATCCATTGTACACAAGTGGAGCACAACTTTTTACTTCTCTGGTGTACACAATATAGAGTCACACCATCTGTGCAGTAGTACATGTATCTAGGGCATTGATGTCCATCTCATTCCACCATCTTTCCTGCGCCCATGTCCCTTCCCTTCCCTCACCTTTGGAGGGGAGAATGGAAGATTTTCCATTCTTCCTTACTGATCTTATGTCTAGTCATTCTATATATTTTTGAAAATAGAGTATTAAAATATCTAATTATTACAGTTGAATTATGAATTTTTCCTTTCAGATTTCATAGATTTTGCTTCCCACATCCCCTATGTTGTTGGGTGGATGTATATTTATAATTGGGAAATCTTCTGGATGAATTTTTGCTTTTATATTTATGCATTATCTTTGCTTATTCCAGGAACAACTTTGGTCTTAAAGTACATCTTGTCTGGTAATCATTCCTGTCCGGCTATCTACTGAGTAGGATTTGCATGGAATCTATTTTCCCATTCTTTAATTTCAACCAATTTGTATTTTTAAATCTAAACTGAGTCCCTTGTAGACAACATAGATTTGAATCATGTTTGTACCCACTCTTCCAATCAGCCTTTTAATTGGAAAGTTTATTTATTTATAGTTAATGGGATTGTTGATTTAAAAAGGTTTATTTCTACATCATGTAGGACCAGAGAAATGAAAAGTTGTGCACCATTTGTGTAAAAAATTAAAAATTTATTTCTTTCATGTTTTTATTATTTGTTCATTTCAACCTTCTTTTGTGTTAAGAAAATACCTTCCAGTGTACCTTGCCATTTCTGTTTCTTTACTTCTTGACATATTCTTTGTGAAGATGACAGTTAATATCTTAATTTACCAAAAAAAAAAAATCTACTTTTTACGAATAACCTAATTGCAACTGTATATAAAAACTTCACTCCGGTGTGGCCCTGACCTTTAGGCTATTGTTATGACTAATTGCATCTTTTTACTGTGTGGGTTCATTAAAATTAATCTGTAATTGTTGCTTCATTCCTGTCTCCAAGCAGCAGATAAAAAGGCATTACAAGCAAAGACACTTTGTGTTGTTTGTATCCGGTTCTGTGGCCCTCTGTCCTGGTGCTCCTTACTCCCTCCTATGGAGTCCACAAGCTCTGCAGTGACATTTCCTTTCAGCTGGAGAACTCTCTAGTAGGTCTTTTTGGAAAGACATGCTACTAATGAACTTTCTCGGTTTTACTTCATTTGGAAGGGTCTTAATTCCTTTTCTTTTTTAATTTTTAAAGAGTTTTGCCAGCTATAGGAGTTAATTCTTGGCTGATGTTTTCTCTCTCGGCACTGTGAATGTGTCACGCTACTGTATTTTGGCTCCACGGTTTCAGATGAGGAAGCAGCTATTAATTTTATTGCTGGATGTGATGAGTTTCTTCTCTTGCTGCTTTTAATATAATCTCTTCTGAGAGTTCGATTTGGTCGTGCCTAGGTGTGAATTTCTTCAAGTTTATCCAACATGGAGTTTATACAGCTTTTTAGATGAGGATATTAATATTTTTCAACAAATTTTGGAAGTGCTGGACATTTTTCTTAACTAGTTTTTAGCCTTTTTTCCTGTGCCTTGGAAATGTCTCCTATGTGTACATTGCTATGCTTGATGGTGTTGCCCAAGGCTCTTAGGCTCTGTCCATTTCTCTTCATTTTTTCTTTCTTTTTCTCAGCTTGGATACCCTCCATTGACCTGTCTTCAAGTTTGCTAATTATTCCTTTTGATGGCTCAGATCTGATGTCAAGCCTTACAAGTGAAGTTGTTCATTTCTTTTACTTTTCAACACCAATATATTGCATTTTCTCTTATGGCTTCTCTCTCTTTATTGATGCTTTCAGTTTGGTGAAGCATCATTCTCATGCTTTTCTTTAAGGCTAGAGTTTCCTTGAGATTTTGAAACGTATTTAAACTAGCCTATGGACACTGTCTAGAAAGCCCGACCTCTGGGCTTTCTGGGGCAGTGTCACTGACCTCCATGTGGATGAGCCACGGTGTGTTACTGTTTTTATGCACTGTCATTCTTTGTTGCAAATCAGACTTTTTTTTTTTGGTACCGGGGAATTGAACTCAGGGGCACTCGACCACTAAGCCACATCCCCATCCCTATTTTGTGTTTTATTGTAGAGACAGGGTCTCACTGAGTTGCTTAGCACCTCACTGTTGCTGAGGCTGGCTTTGAACTCGTGATTCTCCTGTCTCAGCCTCCCAAAGTGCTGGGATTACAAATTGGACATTTTGAATATTATAATGTGGCAACTGCAGAAATCAGACCATCTCCCAGGATTTGGCATTCTTTCTGATCATTATAGCTATTATTGCTTGTTTAGTGAATTTACTGAACTCTGAAATTTATATATTTTTTTGTGTCCCTGAAATCTGACTAAGTGTTCAGCTAGTGTTTGGACAGAGATTTCTTTAAACACCGGACCCCAAACTCTTCTACTGGCTTCCGAGGGCTCTGTGGGTACTGAGGACACCTTCAATGCTGAGCCAGGCAGTGCTCCCTGCTTATGTACAGACTCAAGTCTTCAGGAGTAAGGCGAAGGGCCTTCTCAGGTCCTTTCTGAGCATATACCTGCACAGACCTGGGCATGTGCCTGCCTTCTAGATTCACTGGAAAAAGCTGAAGCCTGTCAGAATGCTGCAGGGCATCTCATTCTCCAGTCCTTCCTCCCAAGCTCTTTGACCTGTTATCTGCCTCACCTGTTAGCACCTCAGGAGCAGTAACCTGAAAATATTTTTGACACATTCCCTTGGAAGTGGCAATAAGCTTAAGAAATAGACTAGTCAGTTTCAAAAGCAGAGATAAAGATACCACTTTTGAGCTGATCTTCCAGGAAGTCATCAGGGAGATAAAAATTAATAATAATAAATTATAATTTTTGTGAAAAAGACGCTTTCTGTTCCCTCTAGCAATGGAAACACACTTGAGTGAGGCCTTTGTTTTAATAAGTGTTCCTTGGGTTGCTGCAAGCCTTTGAGGAAGTTCAGAGTTCTGGAAAAGTTCGTTCTGACAGTTTTTGCCCATTTTTTCATTGTTTTATGAAGGGCAGAATTTTCAGTGCCTTACTCTGCCAGTTCTGCTGATGTGCTGATATCACTGAATGGATACAGATTTTCATATGTGAAGTCCTTTCCTCTGTATAACAGATAGTTTATTTTCCCTTTTTTTTTTTTTGTTGACTGATAAACCCTTCTTCTTGCAGTCAATTGCATTATTAGCTGGTCTGATAATGAGATTTATAAATGTGTTTATTCAATCTTTATTTATTTACCAAATATGAGTTGTATGCAGAATATATGTGAGGTGAGGCCTATGTTTCACCAGACTTAAGACCTCAATAAAGCAACTCAAAGTGTAGTGTTGCAAACATCTCCAGAGTCTGATGAGTTGTATATGTTTGCTATTAAATACTGATACGACATTTTTCTGATCTGAATAAATTTACCTTTGAGCTAAGTTAGTCAAAATTAAATTACAAAGTTAATTTAGCACCTGGGTATTCTAATGCTGAAAGCATAGTTCTCTGAGGGTACAGAACAAGCCTTCATATAGCCAGACATTTGCCCTGAGTTTGTTTAACTTGGACCAAGGACCTCCTAGCCTGAATGGCATGCTTCATTCCAACTTTTAAACTGTCGACTGAGTTAAGATGTGTTGATGAATATTAATTTCTTTTACTAAAAGCACTGACACTGAGACATTCCTGTTGTCTGCTTGTTTCATGGAATAATGAAAGGTCCTGGCCATTTCCTCCAAAGTGTAGATGTTGGCACCTGAAGCTGATGGGCATATTTCAGACAGCCTGTTCTGCCGTTTCTGAATGGCCTCCAAGGTGCTTTTACTCTGTTTCTCCTGCACGTGTGTGATACCGTAGACTCCTTCGGAGACTGTCCCAGGGATTATTTATAATGTACTGATGTTACCTTATTAGTAGCTGCTATTTCTGCACAGAAGCATGAGGTTTGTTGACACTTGTTTTACTGCTGAAAGCTAGCTTTTGGTGTCTGGTAGACCACTGTGGAGTTTCACTCCTGAAACGTTATGGCAAGCTGAAAGTCACCCCATGTTCATTTCCCTGAAGGTTCCAAGGGTTTAAACAAGCACCTGAATAAGCTTTAGAAACTTGACAGATAATGCAATTTCATGATGTTATTACATTCCTGTTTCAGTTGGCACTTTGAATCCTCTCACAAACAGTTTGTGGGGTTGGTAACTTTCCTTTGCAAAAGTATTTCAAAAATAGGTCCAAACCTACAGCATGCATGTAACTTTATAGAAGGGAGAAATATTAAAGCAATCTTTAAAATTAATTTTGGAACAGTACTTTTTTGGCACTGATGAGTACTTTCTAAAGCAGGTGCTCTCATGATGCAGGGATCTGCACACGGGGAGGATGGGACACTGAGGACATCCTAGTCTGCACAAGTGCCTTTTTCTCCAGCAGCTTCACAAAGAGCTCTGAACTAAGGCAATTGGAGCAGAGCACTGCCATTTTTCTTCTCTGTCCATTACATGTTCCTGTACCATCTCTTTTCTAGCTTGGGAAGATCTAACAACTTACAAAAGGATGTATACAAACTGATTCTTAATTTAAAATATATCATGGGAACAAACTTCAACAAAATTGTGTTTCCATTCTTTGAGGAAAATTGTGTTTTTTAATTAAAAAGTTTTCCCTATAAAAATAAATATATCCAAGACTGTTTTATAGTTTCATTTTGCTTTGGTCATAATGGAAGCCATAAAACGAAAAGGACACAACTGCATGCAAAATAAACCCCAGCTTTTGTAAGACCTAGGTAAAGAGTTTACATTTTGTTCTATTCATATGTGTATGTGTATGTATATTTATGTGTATGTGTGTGTGTGTGTGTGTGTGTGTGAATTACTCAGTGGTGCTTATATATTTGCTTTGATTGCACCTGTATTATATATGTGCATGTATGTATATAAGTCAACATGTAAGACTGTATATGTATTGCAATGTATGTATATATGTGTGTATATGTATATATATTCCTAAAATGGCTAAAACTCAGAAAAAAGTAAGTAGAATGTAATGCATCTCATTTGTTCATTTGTTCGGCATGTGTTTTTGATCTCCGTGATGCAAAGCTGCGTGTGCAGGCATGGCCTTGCTTCAGGTTGCCTAGAACACAGAGCATGCAGGTGCAGAGGCAATCACAGTAGTCTGGGAAAGTGCCCGTAGGGCAGGCAGAGGATGCTGGGGAGCGTCCACACACCTGAGGGGCCTGGAAGAGGTGCTATCCATTCAGACCTGAAAGTTCGAGGCATCCTTAAGTAGACAAAGGGACTGTGTGATACTGTAGACCCCTTTAGAGACTGTCCCAGAGAGGGTGAGAAGCAGGTGAGGAGGTGAAGCAGAGAAGAAGGAGCAGGGCTGAGAGGCAGAGATCTGCAGGAAGCTAAAGGAGGGCGGACAAGGCCAGGTGGCTGGAGAAACAGGCTGGGCCTAGACAATGAATATTCTCAAGGCTCATGTTAATGAGTTTCAAGTGGGAGAATGAGACCGTTGATCAGATCAGAGAAGATGGTGAAGAAATGCCTACACGGGGATGGGTCTGGAAACCCCTGAATAAGATCCAGGGAACTTGAAAAAGTGACTAAGGCCAAATTATATTGTTATATTGTGCACACGTACAAATATGCAACAACAAATCCCATCAGTACGTAGAACTGTGATGCACCAAAAAAAATGTGGAAAAATGATGAATCTTTAATAACCACATTTATTGGTCAAGTCTACAGGTCTGCAGTAATGAGACATCAGCATGGCCGATCTGCTCACCTTATCCTGTCAATTTGTTTAAAATCTGATTGTGAAGGTCACTTAAAATTCCTGGTTAACCTCACTAGAGATGGTTTACTGCTGGCTAGAGAGAGCGTTTGCCTGTTCTGTTCTTCATTTGTTCTTCTCTTAGTTTAATAAGAATGCAAATTACCCAAACCTAGCTGCTATTAAGTTAATTAAGCTAATAAATTAATAAATAAGACAAAAGAGAACTACAGTCATAGAAGTCCACTTTGAGAATTAAAATTCAGATTCTGTATATTTAGGACTATCAAGAAAATAGGAAAGCTTTCTTTTGACTAGTCAAATTCCCTGAGCAAACAGTATCAAGAAAAAAAGTCACATTATGAACATTATTAAGCCCAACATGGGGAAATCTTATGGACAATAGGTGATTGAATTTGTGACAAGATTTGAGTGAGGTCCCGAAGTCCTCCATGGCCCACAGTACCTGCACAACTGGATTTCCCAAACCCCAGGCATTTTCAATTGTTCTAATTGCTGCTTTGAGTTGGCTCTGACTCTTGAAGCTTATTTTAAAATGCTTTCCTATTTCCCCAAGAATCTCATTCATGAATTCACTAGCCTGGATGAGTTTGGCCCGGCTGACTGTTTTCCAATAGAGAATCAGATTGAGAGGGAAACAGACTCAGAACACACATCTTCTATGGAATAGGAGCAGGAAACTTGAAGACTGGAGAGAGGCAGGCTCAGCATCTAAGCTGGGAGGAGAAGAGTGGGTTCTCAGACTTCAAAAGTACATTGAAGAGAAACTTCAATGTACATTGAAGAAAAACTGTGTCTTGAAATTTCTAATTGCATGCTGACTCAGTGCAAATTTGATCAATGGGATTTTAACACACTTATAACTGTGTGGACAATATCTTAGCACTGACTACAAGGAGC
This sequence comes from Geosciurus inauris, assembly GCA_004024805.1. Classification (NCBI taxonomy): domain Eukaryota; kingdom Metazoa; phylum Chordata; class Mammalia; order Rodentia; family Sciuridae; genus Geosciurus; species Geosciurus inauris. Next base: position 267,630 of record PVHX01000477.1, on the reverse strand, counting down.
TGAGCTTTATAATTAGAGCCCATATGTACAAAGCTCACTTGTCAGCGGGACAGTTTACCCTACAGAAGAGGAAGGCACAGGCTCTGAACTTCTCCCTTCCACCAGCACTGGGTGTTTTGGTACCTGAGAAGCCAGCAGATGGTTAGAATGTGGCCATTACAGGATCCAACAGTTTGTAAGCTCAGAATGAGGGCCTTACTCTCACTGTGTTCCCTCTGAGTAGCAAATATGTTGCTTATGAAGACTTCTTGGATAAACGAGCTCATAAAGGGACTTATTTTTGAGGAGCCCCACATTCTTTGGAAGAGCTTTTGGGGTCTCTGAAGTGGGCTGGTAGGAAGGCACAGTGAGGTTTGCTCTCAGGATCACACACAGACTCTCGGCAAGACAGAGCCTTAAACCCGGAGGGCTCATTTTCTACCCCGTGTCATTTAACTCCACCACAGCCTGCTGCAGCACAGTCGATGTTCATGGGTATTAGTTTAATTAACGGGATGTGTCAGGCTGAAATGCAGCTGGCAAGCTTACTCCATCATTCATGCCTGCTCAGTCATGGATCTCTCTTCATTTCCTGACTTGATGGCTACTGCTAAATGACACTGGGCGTGAATGAATAGAAAGTCTCAGCTCTTTTCTTTCATGGGGTCCCTAATTCCTATTTGTCCATGAATCACTGATACTAATCAGGCTGCTTTGGATTAATTTACTGCCTTTTAAGTACAAGTGCCTCTTTTGTGGGTAAAGTGTGCTTGGTAATATTTTTGAGTGCAGTGCGCTTATCTGCAAACATGCCTTCCTGTTCACCTTATCAGCAGCACTGGTTGGCATGCAGCATTCCCAGACAAGGGCTTGCTTGGGAGGTGGCCCCGGGTGCCAACGCCGTCTTCAGGAGAGTTCTGGTGGAAGTAAACATTCTTTTATTACTTGGGAACATGCCCATTTTCAAATTTGTTTAAAAGGAAAAGGAAATTTTCTCCCTACTGCCTATTCTATTTCTAAACATCTTGTAAAGGCCTCTTTTTCATCTTTATTACAGGACATTATAAGGATGGCAGAGATTAGACATTCCCGGGCCTTTACAAATGTCGTGTTTTGAAAGGTATATTACTTTTTCCACTGGAAATTAATGTAATGAGAATGGTTTTACAGACACTCTAAACTATAAAAACACAAACACGTTTCGTGTGTGGCATTTCTTTTCAATGGAGCATTAGTCCTGGGTAGACTGGTTCCTCGGTGGCCCTGATACTGTGTCCTCCGCCCCACCAGCTGACAAGCTTGTCTCCTTGTCCTATTCTTCTAACCCATCTCTGCATTCACTCTGCTCCTTTTCGATCTGCTTTTTCTTCCTTATTTTCTCTCTACCTAGTCGTCTTCTTTATTAACCTGGGTTTAGACATAACTAACAGACATTTTTCTTTCCAACTTCTCCTAATATATGTTTTCTTCCTGGAGTCATATTACTCTTACATGCAGGAAACCCCTAAAATCAGTATATCTATCATTGATTTCTTCATCGACATTCAGCTTCTTGCTAAACTTGACCATTTGGAAGGATCAATGGCTATTTAAGCAATATTATATCTGTCTGTATTCCTGAGTGGAGGCACCAGCCGTAACCCCAGCCAGATAATGTGGGAATGTCTTGTTCTCTCTTTTACCCCCCTCATTAATCCTATGTATTAACAAATTCTACAGACACTTGAGCCTGTCCCTTTGTTGGAAGATCACCCAGCCTGGAGTCATTACTCACATTGGTTAGCCCTTTGTCATCTTGGTATGAGAGAATGTTGAGAAAAGGTATATCCAATATACTTAATGATAAGCAAGCTTCGCTTTTGGATGTTGGCTAACTACTGAGGCATTTAAGTCACATATATTAATAAAAATACTAAAAATAATAGTGATAATGATTTTGAAGGAGGTATGTAATATTTTGACATAAATTAGAGGGTTAAAAATGTTCTTAGTATGTCTTTCTAGTTGTACCTAGCTGCATTTATGGTTTCTATCTCTATAATAACATATTTAGCAAATTTATATAGTCTTATGCCAAAGTTACTTGAAAAGGGGCATTTTTTTTTTTTTTTGGTACTGGAGATTGAACCTATACACTGTCCTTTAGTGCCACATCCCCAGTTCTTTTTATCTTTTATTTTAAAACAAGGACCTCACTAAGTTGCTGAAACTGGGCTTGAACTTGTGATCCTCCTGCCTCAGTCTCCCAAGTTGCTGAGATGACAGGTATGTGCCTCCATGACTGGTGGGGCATCTGAATTATTGCATATCATTTTAAAAACATGAAAATGAATGTCAGGGGAAAAAACTATAAATGAACTGTCAGAATACAGAGGCAGCATGATATAAAGGAATGGGCCTTGGAATATTGGATTTTAGGAATTTTCTCCAGTGCTTCTTATTGACATGGAACACGAGAGTAAAGAATAGTTTTGGAATGTAATAAAATGAAGGAGGTCATGGAAAACCCTTAATAACTGTTAGCTGCAAGCGCAGTAAAAACTGCATTTATCTTAATTGCATCCAAGAGTTAGAGGATAATGCTTACTCTGTTCTAGGAACCACTTGAAGTAGACAATATTATTATCCTGACCCTACCTATTAGTAGACATAGACATAGACAGTTAAGTCATTTGCATGAATGTGTGCAGTCATTGGTAGAGCCAGGCTTCCAGTGGTGCTTAGTATAGACTAGTATTTGGGTGTTGGCAGTTAAAATTGAAATTGTTAAAATTAATTACAGCTGTTGATGTACAAGAACATCTTTATTCTTAAAGAATACACATTGAGTTTTTCAGGGGTAATGAAAAATGGTATATGAAAATTCCCCTTAAAGTCAGGAACAAAACACATACACACTTACCTAACATGAGGTGCAGACAAATGTATAAATGTGTGGTTTGGTGAAGAATGAAATACTAAATAGAGTAAAATGCTAACAATAGGTAAATCTGGGTCAAGGGTATATAAGTATTCATTTCCCATTTTTTCTTTCTTGTAACTTATCTTGGAGTTTCTGGGTAAAAAGTTCGTAGTTCTGAGTATAAGGTTTTAAAAAAATTCATTTATTTGTAAGAAACAATCTTCCCACTGGACTGAGCCCCCGATCTTCTAGAGTGCCACTGAATCTGCATGGTGCCCCATGTCCTTCTCCCCCCTCCTCATGAATCCCCCCTCACCACTCAGTTTCTCAGAAGGGGTGGTCGACAGAGGGGTTGGGAGGGCACCCTTAGGATGACAGGTCTTTGGCAAAGAGTCATCCCCACATTGTGGTGTCTATGATTTAATATACGCGGTCCTCTGTGAAGGTCTTTAAATGTGCAGATGTTTTTATAGTTATTGAAAACTTTATTTACTTGCTTGATTTTATTATTATTTTCTTTTTATCTTGACTTATCAAAAAAATTAACCTACCCCAAGATGATAAGTTGATCACACCTGTATTGGTTAAGAACAGATGATATTCAAAGTATCTAACTACAGAAGATCTAGCAGGGCTCAGGCACTGACTGGTCCAGCAGACACGGACCCTCATGCTGTCTGTGTTTTTGGCTGATCCCTGATGTCCTATATGGTGTCTAATGGCCCATGGCTGAGGTGGTGTTTGCTGATGGAAAATAAGCCATGATATTCCTACTTGGAAAAAAAACTCTACTTTTATTTCCTAGTATTTAAAGAAAGAGTGGATGAGACTTAGATGAGTAGGTAGCTCTAAGACCTTGATGATTCTATGCGGTTCGAAAACTTACATTCTTTTCATGAAACTACTACTTCCTTCGCCCTGCCAAGTCTCTGCTTCTGTTTAAAGAGAGCCTCATTTGCTTGGTAGTTTATATATTTTATTTTTATTACATGCATGAGAATGTTTGTTTTACAGTTGAAACTGAGTCATAGTATATAGGTAGCTATGAAAATGCATTTAAATTTAGGGAAATTTTTCTTATTATTAATACAGTAAGTCTTACTATTCCAGATAATGTACTTTGATAAGTAAATGGGTCTATTTTGTTTAATACTAGCATACTTATACAACAGATTTATGCACATATATAATTATGTATACACATAGAATGCATATTAAAAGACATGTATACAATGTGTATACTAAACACTAAGAAATTCCTCTCCACATGATCCTACTAACATTTTCAAAAGCGAGGTATGAGAGCCAATTTTAAAACTCCCAAACACTTGCAAAATGTTGTTATCTTTAATGTGGTAGGTGTACTATGGGGGTTTTCATTCAATGCCTAAATGTTTTTCATGCTTAAATTCATAAAGAATAATGCATTTCAAATCTTTATTTGGAGGAGGAACACAAGGCCTGGGGTATTTAAGTCATCCCAAAGAATTAGAACCCAGTAGTCGACTTCCTGTCCTTACTGTTTGCATTCTAATGTGGCATATGAGCAATCTTACCCATGTAAATTCTTATGTATTGTTTCAAGATTAAATTTTTTTCCAAATCATTCAGTGCTAATTTTAGTGGGAGTTATTTGTGTGGGAAAATATCATTCAGAAAAATAGAAGTTGGAGTTCCTGATTTTGCAGCAGAGAACCCTGTCATGCTCTTGAACTTGTTCTGATAAAGTTATTGCATGCCATTGTGCAATTTAATTGCTTATTTATTGAAGTGAAATTTGAGTATTCACATTATCCTCTTCAAGCCTTTCTCTAGCTTTGCATTATTAACATGGATGAAATTCAGTATTAATTTAGAACACTATGCAATGAAGAAAGCACTCTATCTGGAATGTTATCACAGCATTGGCTAATGGCTCTGCAAGTGAAATTGACCTCAATAGATTAGTTCTTCTTTCAAATGAGTTTTTACTAATAACGTTAAAAGTGCATGAAAACAGCTTTTTAGTATAGATGATCTGAATACTTTCCCTACATTATAAAGTTAGTTCTGCTTCCCCCACAGCCCTCCAATCATTAAGTTTGTAGAAACAGGAGCAATTAAGTCCAGAGTGCAGACTTGAAATTACCCTGGGGGCCTGATTCCAAAGACGATTAAACAAGGGTGTGGGGAGAAGCGGGGCAGCTAGGTCTGCGTCTCCCTTGAGCTGGTGCCTGATTTTCCCCAGGTCTTCATTAGATTTACCTGATGCTCCTCAGCATCTGGGTCAGCACTTATTTCCAAGATTTTATTAAGATAGTTAATTATTCTATTGTTTGTGGACTTTTAATCTGCACCTCATTATTGTTTTCAGTGGTTGTTTACTCTGAATTTAGGAGGCTCAGCAGGAAAGCCAAATTAAAAGGGTCATTATAGAACAAGAGGTGCAGAGTGTTTAAGAAGCTTTAAAAATGAATTTTGCACTAGAACATTTAAAAAATCCCTTTCAAATGATCTTATTTCTTTTTCTGGGATATGTGTCCTTCAGCCACACAGGAGATGATGTGGGTTGCAGTAGAGTGTTGCAGTATCTATGTAAATTAGCATATGGGACAGTCCCCCTGGGCTCCATACAGCAGGGTAAATACAGAGGTAGGTGTACGTTGGAAGCAGGGTCTGGAACTTGCCAGTGAGTGAGAGCAGACAGCTTACTTTGAGCTCCCTCAGCCTTCCTGTCTATAAAATACTAACACATCCATATCCCACAAACTACGCTGGCCCCAGAAATACACTGAAATTCTCTTTGCAGGTGAATAGTGTTATAATTCCTTACTATATTTTACAACTCTATTATTTTGTACTTTTAACCTAAAGAAGTGCTTTTAAGAGTTTTTATTTTTCCGCTTGCCATGTGTGCATGTCTGCTTACCTGGATATGTTGTTGTACCAACAATGACTCTTGGATTCTAAACGTAATAGCAACAGGTACTGGTTAAATGGAAGACAAATTATATTTCATATGATTGATGGACAAATGGCATGATAGTGTCTGGGACATTTTTATTTATTTCTCAAAACTGATTCTACCTTGGAATGGCAGGCTTGGATTTAAAGAAAAAGTTACCCATGTGAAATTACTTTTCACATGTAATGAAGACGCGCTGGTTGATAATTTTGTGGAATAGGGTGAAAATGCCATCACCAAAGTGGCAAGCAGCCCCAAACAGCTTCCGTTTGAGGCAAAAGGCAGAGAGAATTTCTGTTGCCCACATCAAAATGAGAGCTGCTTTCTCTTTAAGTACTAGCTCGTCTGTGTTGAATTAACTGCTATTTACATACGCAATAGAAACTTGGTTATAAGATACTGTCAGCTGACCATCTTTTCTCAATCTTTACCTCTTTAGTCATGTATACTTTTCAAGTTGAATTGCCCCGTATGCAAGCATTTTACTTTCAAACATCTGATATATTGTACACTGCATTTATTGTCTGATTCAGTGTATACGTTTGGAGTAAAATTATTTTTGATATTGGTTAATAATCATTTATTAGTTTTCTGACTTATCTCTAGTAGACAAAACAATGCTTTATCATGAGTCCTACATGATTATCTTAGCTTGTGGAATTCAAGATGTTTTCAGTTTTTATAGATCAACACAGACAACAGCTAGATAATAGGAAACATGTTCTTGTTCCCTCTGAACACATTTCATGTGAACCACAAATAGGAAATATTAAACAGACAACTGAGGGTTTGGACATTAGGAAAAACACATGAGCACAAATTTCCAAAAATAATTGTATAAAAGGACACATGAGAAACTTAGTGTTCTCTTCCCTTTCAAAGTCTTGCTTAGAAACTTGATCTGCTAAAAGGGATATTCACTATCCCTTTTTATCAGGTTAAAACTGAAGATAATGATTAGGATCTTCTGTTTCCTTTTTAAATTCTCTTTTCACTTTGCACATAGTGTCTTCAAATATCCAATGACTTGAGAGCTTGATAGCTTATTTCTATTTTCTCATTACAAGTTTCTAATTTATATGAATTTATGTGTATGACACTCAACTTTTTAAACATGGAAAAGAGGCAAGATTCTGCCCAGTTTGAGTCATGTAAATCTCTTAACTACTTCCCTTTGGTTTTCTGTTCTTTGATCCTACCAGGCTTGGGGTCTCTTGTCAGTGTGCAGGAAGGCTGCATGAGAACTGGCTGCAGAAGTGGATTTGGCACTGGCTGAACCAGGGGAGGATCCATCAGCCAGAACTCCAGGAGGACACTGAAAATCAAGAGGAAAGAGGGTAATGTTAGTGAAGCAAGTAGTGACAGAGGGGAAAAGAGTGTAGGACATAAATATTAAAAAAGATTTTCAAAAGGTTAAATAAATAAACATCACAAAGAAGAGGTAGAAAAGTGGGGAATGCAAAAGAGTAAATATTGATTTTTCTTACACTATACACAATACAAAATATTTTTTTTTAAATTTTCACTGATATCATTAGATAAATCCTTTTGCAAATTTTATGAAAAAGATAGAAAACATGAAATATTAACAAAACCTATAATAAGAATAGGCTAAAGATGTACTCATCAGCTTTAGTAAATTTCATAATGGTGAAAATGCTTTAAATTAACTATTAAATAGAAAGAAATTAATATTGTATTAGAATAGAATTCAATTAACAGAGGTGGCAAAAAAAGTCAAATTATTTTAAATACTAACAAGAAGGGGCTATATACAAATTAAATTCAGATAATAGTGAGAGTTTTTAATACTAAGAATTTAAAGTGAAAATTTTAAGACAGAAAAAAAATTTTGATTATGACATTTTAAAAATTAGAGCAAACCCACATGAATATCTTGTACTTGACAAAGGTGCCAAAAAGATACATTGGAGAAAAGATAACCTCTTCAACAATGGTGCTGGGAAAACTGGAAATCCATATGTAGTAGAATGAAATTTAACCCCTATCTTTCACATTGGACAAAACTCAAAGTGGATCAAAGATCTAGGAATTAAACCAGAAACCCTGCACCTGCTAAAAGGAAATGTAGGCCTAATACTCCAACATGTCGACACAGGAACTGACTTCCCTAACAAGACTGCTAAAGCACAAGAAGTAAGATGAGAAATCAATAAATGGGATAGTATCAAATTACAAAGCTTCTCAGCAAAGAAAACAACTGAATGAAGAGAGAGCCTACAGAATGGGAGAAAATCTTTGTCATCTGCACCTCAGACAGAGCATTAGTCTCCAGGATATACAAAGAACTCAAAAAACATAACATCATATAAACAAATAACTCATCAATAAGTGGGCAAAGGAACTAAGCAGACATTTCTCAAAAGAAGAAATATGAAAGGTCAACAAATATATGAAAAAATGTTCATCATCTCTAGCAATTAGAGAAATTCAAATTAAAACACTTCATCTTACTCCAGTCAGAATGGTAATTATCAAGAATACAAGTAACAATAAGTCTTGGTTAGGATGTGGGGAAAAGGGTACTCTCATACATTGTTAGTGGGGCTGAAAACGGGTACAACATTCTAGAAAGCAGTATGAAGATTCCTTCAAACACTAGGAATGGAACCATCATTTGACCCAGTTATCCCACCCATCGTATATACCCAAAGGATTTTAAATCAGCATACTAGAGTGACATGGCCACATCAGTGTTTACAGCAGTTCAATTCATAACAGCTAAGCCATAGGGACAACCTGGGTGCCCTTCAACAGATGAATAGATAAAGAGAATGTGACATATATACACAATGGAGTATTACTAAATCATAAAGAAGAATGACTTTATGGCATTTGCCAATAAATGGTTGGATCTGGAGACTATCAGGATAAGTGAAATTAGCCAATCCCAAAAGCCAAAGGTCGAATGTTTTCTCTGATATGTGGACGCTAACCCACAATAAGTGGGGTGGGGAGGATAGAAGTTGATTGGAATAGACAAAGGGGAAGGAAAGAAAGAGAGAGGAGATAGGAAAATGAAAGACAGTGGAATAATCTGACATAACTTTCCTATGCACCTATATGAATCTCACCATTGTGTACTTCCACAGGAAATTAATTTAAAAAAATAACTATGGGTAAATGGCAGATCAAGCTGGGGGGAAGGAGAAGTACTGGGGTCTGAATTAGAATAAGATATATTTATTCCATGCTTGTTTGTACAACTAAAAAGAACCAGTAAAAAATAGAGCAAATATTTATTACTTTTTATATAAAAAAGATAGTGGCAAGAAAAAAATATCGTTGAACAACCAACAAAAATATATAAACTTAATTTTAATTAGAAAAATCTTAAACACTACCAGTGTGCCAGAGCAAGTATTCACAAAATTAATAAGGACCTTGCTAACTTGAATACAGATAGAAGAAAATACATCATTTTGTATACTCGGCAGATGTAGGATCTACATTCTCTTCATGTATCCACTCAATATTTAAATTGGTCATTATCAACAAAGACACCCTAATAATATAACAAGGCAAAACTCATTAGGGTTATTATTTCTGACCAAAAACATAATAAAATTATTTAAATTAATTAACTTAAATAAATTCAACTAAAAAATAATCATAAATATTGGGTCAAAAGAGCTAATTTTTAATTTGCAAAGTAATACAATTATGTGAATATATTTACAGGAATACAATTGAAATTCACAGAATGCACATTTCTCAAAAATTCCTTTGTTCTTTTGTAAATAAATGTAAAAAAATATGTGAATGAACCCGTAATATTAACATTTTAGTAAAATAAAATTGATAACTAAATTGATAAAAAGTAAAAATTAATGAGAAGTGATTTATGCTTAAAATATAAAAAATACTTTCCTCCCCATATCACACAAGTCATCATGCAACTCTACCCAAAATTGGCAATTAACACCTAATTTTCTTAAAATATTCTTGAAACTAGAGGAGGAAGAAATAGGCAAATATTTGAGCAGTTTAAGAACTTTCTTAGGTGGATAAAGGAAGGAGATCCCTTTTTCCCCGTTGCATGTCCACCACATGCAACAGGGTGTTTATCATCCTCCATCCTCCATTCTCCATCCTCATGTTTATCATCCTACATTTGAGGCAGTTTTAGCACCTGTTTCTCTCATACACACAACGCACGGCCACAGATGCACAGAAAAAATCCCTGGTTCTTTTCTTAGCCTTCATGCCTTCTCTCTATCAATGTGAGTGCTGGTAGTTGTCTTGAGAGCAATCCCTGGTGCCCAGCAGGAGAGAACAGAGACAGCCAAAGAATTCAGGTAGGGAGCCTGAGGAGATGCCACCTGGGTAACGCACAGCTCCATGGAGGAGCGTGGGAGGGAAGGTAGAGGCTTCTTAGAATTCTTCCTTGGAATCCTTCCCCCCAAGGCAGAGGAAGCTGGGCTTCCCACGGGCAGCGCTCCTCTATCAGGGGACTGGGCTGCTGGGTGGTAGTTACCTGCTTGCTAGAGAGTCAGGTGTCTGCGGTACAAGTGAGGACCTGGGGATGTTCAGGGGCCCCTACCTGCGGCTCCTTCCAGGGCCTCCCCATGGAGGAGGAAGGTTTCACACAGGCCCATTCTCATGAGGCAGTCAACTTGACATCACTATGTCATTCCTGAATCATAATTAAATACCATGGTGAGGGAGATATTTTTCTTGGAAAAGAGGAGTTGCTGAACTTTTCAAAATCACGAAAGAGATCAATAAAATTATTATAGGGAGATTGTTTTTGGACACTGATAAAATTTGAGAATGAGCACACACATTTAAAACTAGAAAGGTATGATCAAATTAGAAAATTTTACAGTCTATTTATATGGAAAGTAATAAATAATGGTGTTTCCAGTAAGATGTCATAAATTATTTCAAATTACACCTAGACTCAATTTCGGAAAAGTGACTTATAATGGAAATTTAAGAGACTGAACGTTTTTTAAGACACACATTTTAGAATATAAAATTCTAGTTTTTTAAAAATCTTTCTTCCCATTTATTAAAAATATAAAGTATTCATTATCTATAGTGGAATATATAATACATAGTGAAGCAAATACCAATATTACATTTCACAGTTCCTTCATCAAACGATTTTCATTTTTATGACATTTTATAATTTGGCCCAAATATGGCGATGGTGAATAGTTTTAACTATTTGCCATGCAAAAACAACTTACAGTTTTGATTTAAGCCCCGTGTTTTAAACAAGAAATGTTACGTATTAGAGCAACGTGGGAGGCTGTGGCAGGAGGATCACAAGTTCAAGGCCAGCCAGCTTCAGCAACTTAGCAAGGCCCTGAGCAACTTAGCAGACCCTGTCTTAAAATACAAAAAACAAAAAGGACTAGGGATGTGGCTCAGTGGTAAAGCACCCTGGATCATTCCCCAGGGGAGAAAAAAAAAAAGATATGTTATGGATTAGACAAGCAAAATTATGTGTTATTTAAAACTTAGTATCAGTTAAATTTATTTATTGAGGATCAAGTAAAACATTTTTTTTTTTTTTTGGTACTGGGGAACCCAGATGGAAACCAGGGCCTGATAGATGCTGAGCAAGTGCTCTACCACAGAATTACAACCAGCCCAAAGTAAAGCAACATTTTAAAGATGAATAAAGGACTATTGACTATCACAGTCTCATCACAGAATTATTTTCAGGTATGACCATAAATCTTGTATTCTGTTGCAGTTGTTGTAATTGGAATGACACACTCTCAGCATGTGCCCCGGAAGGCTATTACAGCCATCTGTGGGCTCTGTATTTGATGATATGATGGGGGCCCCCTAAATTTGCTGTAATTAGACCTTCTCTTGTAATATGTACATTTCTTTTTGTTGTTTTTGTGTTTTGCTCTCTTTGAACTGTTGGCAAAGTGTCTTCAGGGTTGATTTGTAAATTGATTCACAATTTCTTGAGTCCAGGCCAGAGAAGAGATGATGAGATATGAGAAGTGAAGTTTAAAGTTTAGGAGATTTAATGAAAGGTTAAAGGGTTTGCATTATGAATTTTGACTTTTGAGAGATTTGCTTGAAACTCTGTCTTTACTTGATACAGAGCTGGAGGACCACTCCGGGTCGTGTGGAGAGAGTCTATGACCCCACGTGCGCCCCGTTTCTGCTCACCACTGACAGTAGCTATACTTGAGATGAGATGCTGCTGAGGAGGAATCTGGGAGAGTCCAGGTGGTACCACAGGTGGAGGCATCATGAGGATTTGCTGAAATACTCAAATCCCCTTCCTCATGTAAGAATTTGGATCTTTTCATAATCTGATTTTGGCTATATTCCCCCTTACTATTTTCCTTTCAGTGGAAAATATTGGTTACTTACCTTTGAAGTTCTACAGGTCCCTTGCCTGAATCATTTTTATCCTCATAGTTTATATTATACAATTAGCATAAAACCTTTTGTAGATATTCTAATAACTCATCCCGTCGGAAACAGCAGGAGAAAGATAATTTTTTTATTTAATAAAACTTTTCCATATGCCCTCTCAGAATGTATTAATAAGCAGAACTGAGCTCTAGTGGCTTTCACATCATTGCTATGTCTTTATTACTGAAAGTCTCAGAAGCTGTGTCTTCAGAATTCTGTTTGATTTTATCAGGGACCTTTATGGCCCAATCTTCAGTGCCCACTCCAGAGACTACTACTCCTCTCCTTCTCCTTGGCCTGCTCTTCCTCCCTTTGTTCCTCCCCTCCTCCTCCATTTTTTCATTCTTCTTGGTTGAATGGTAATGTGTCCCAGGAACTTTAGTGGGTCTTCCACGGAGGAAGTGTTTGGGCATGTAGGTCGGGTAAATGCTATAGCCTAAGTCTTGAGATGGTTACTTGTGTGTCAACTTGACTGGGCCATGGAGTGCCCAGACATTTGACCAACCAACAGTCCAGGGATGTCTGTGTGGGTGCTTCTGGATGAAATTAATATTTGAATTGACAGGCTAAATAAACCCACCCTAATGTGAATGGGTCTCATCCCATCAATGAAAGACCTGAATTGAATAAAAAGGCTGAATGAGAAGAAGCTTGCCTGCTTGACAGCTTGATGTAGACACTGGTCTTTCCTGACCTTCAAACTTTGACTGAAACATTCATTCTTCTTGGGAATGAAGCCTGTCAGCTTTCAGACTGACCACCACCTCAGTTTACCATCTGTCATGGTTCTCAGGCCTTAGGACTCAGCCTGGAACTGGCTTTCTTGGCCTTGCCAACTGCATATCTTGGATCCTTGTCTCCATAATTGTTTGGGCCAATTTCTTATAATTAATCAAAATCAATTTCTCTCTTTCTTTGTATACATATCTATATATACAGCTGTGTGTATCTTCTGTAGGTTTTTTTCCTCTGGAGAACCCTGACAAGAGCACCCAGATGACTGCTGCCCCACGGAGAATCTTCTAGCGATTTCAGTGTGCTGCCCTGCCAGGCACACTCTGAGGGACAGTACTGAGCATTGACCAAATCTGTTTAACTACAGAACAGTCTTGTATTTTGACTTTTTGTTGTAAATTCCTCAACATAAATTACTGGTATACTACAAATGGGTTTTTAAAAATCATTTTTAAGAAACACATTTTGTAAAGACATGAATAATAGAGTTTTTAGTTTCTAAAACACTCAGGCAATATTATCCCTCAGCTCTGGAATCAATAAACAGTTCTTCAAGGGTCTGCTTATATTTACAAGAAAGTTCACCCCAGGGGTAAGGCTGATCTTTTTGTAAAGGGGCAGAGTGAGGTCTCATCTTGGATTCTCTGTATCCTGGGAGGGCATGAAGAGCCCGCGTGGGCTTCACTTCTCTTGCATTTTATCTCCCCCTAGATTTAGCATACATGCCTGCTGCCATCTTGCTCTGGTTTTGCTGGGTGAAGCAGCAGTCACCTAGATATTTTCCTATAAATTATTGAAATCAGCATCCAAAACCCCCAACCTTAGGATTCAGGGAGCAGAGTCAGGGAGGGGCTCCCAGTGCCTGCAGGAGGGCAGGGACCACAGAAGCCACGGGATGGGGCGGGCTGTCTCCGGCATCAAAGTGCCCGTGGGAGCAAAGAACAAGGCTGGTTCCCTCCTCTGCCGTCTGCCAGTGCCCACATGCCTTTCCACAAAGCCTCCAGAGAAAGAATGGTGTTTCCAGGTCCTCTCCTTTTAAAATATTCTAGGAGGATGTCTCATTGGCCAAAGGTAAGCAAACCTGCTGGTGATTCTCTAAACTATTTTTGGGTCCTAAGGCTCTGCGATTTAGAAAAGCATAGACAGCTGGAGGGTTTTGACTCTGAGCACCTGTCGTACCTGAATTGCACTAGTAAAGGTAAGAAGAAAGCTATGTGGAGCAGAGACTGGCCATCCTGGGTTGGGGAAAGAAAAAAGAAAAATGGAGTTTTTTATGTCGCTAATTAGTATCATCAATTATCAGGAAGAAGAATCAGAAAGTCAATATTTTTTTTTCTTTCTATGTTGTTTTAATTGGTGCCCTATAGTTGTACATAATGATGGGATTTTTTGTTACATATTCATACATGCACACAATATAACAATATAATTTGGCCAATATCCCTCCTCAGCACTTCTCCCCTCCCTCCCCTCCTCTCACCGCTGACTCCCTTTGCTCTATCGTCCCTTTGATTTTCATGAGATGCGCCCCCACCTTTGTCTGCCTCTTTCCTCCCTAGCTTCCACAGATGAAAAACAAATACAACCTCTGACCTTCTGAATTGGACTTATTTTGCTTACATAATGGTCTCCAGTTCTATCCATTGTCCTGCGACTATCCTAATTTCATTGTTCTCTGTGGTGCATGAAACTTCATTGTGTGTATAAATACACCACATTTTCTTTTTCCATTCATTTGCTGATGGACAGCCAGGCTGAGTCCATAGTTGGCCTGTTATGAATTGTGCTGCTATAAACATGAGTATGTTCATTATCACTGTGGTATGACTTTAATCTTCAGGATAAATACTGAGAAGTGGTACAGCTGGATTATATGGTGGTTCTGTGGTTGGTCTTTTGAGGAAACTCCATACTGGTTTGCATAGTGGTTGTACTAATTTTCAATCCCACCAACAGGGTAAAAGTATTCCTTTTCCTTCACTTCCTCTCCAGTATTTATTATTATTTGTATTCTTGATGACTGTCATTCTGACTGGTGTGACATGAAATCTCAGTGTAGTTTTGATTTGCATTTACCTAACTGCTAATGATGCTGAATTTTTTTATATATTTGTTGGCCATTTGTATTTCTTCTATTGAGAAGTGTCTGTTTAGTTCATTTGCCCATTTATTAATTTTTTTTTGGTGTTTTTCAGTTCTTTATCTATTCTAGATATTAGACTTCTCTTAAAAAGAGTAGCTAGTAAAGATTTTTCTCTCATTTTCTAGGCTCTATCTTCCCATTCTTGTTTCCTTTGTTGTGAAGAAGCTTTTTAATTTGATGCCATCCCCTTTATTAACACTTGGCATTATTTCCTGAAATTTTGGGGTCCCAATGAGTAAGGCATTGCCTATGCCTATATGCTTAATTGTTGACCCTACATTTTATTCTAAGAGTTGTGTAGCTTCTGCTCTAATTCCCAGGTCTTTGGTCCATTTTGAGTTGTTCTTTATGCAGGGTGAGAGATAAGGGTCTAGTTTCATACTTCTACATATGAATAACCAGTTATTCTAGCACCATTTGTTAAAAAGTCTGTCTTTCCAGGGGCTGGGGCTGTAGCTCAGTTGGTAGAGCGCTTGCCTAGCATGTGTGAGGCATTGGGTTTAATCCTGAGCACCACATATAAATAATAAATGAATTTTAAAAAGATCCATCAACAACTAAAAGAAATATTTAAAAACAACTCTGTCTTTTCTCCAATTTTTAGTACCTTGTCAAGAATCAGGTGACTGTAAATGTGTAGGTTTGTCTGTGTTTTCTACTCTGCACCATTGGTCTATGTGTACATTTTGATGCCAATACCATGGAGTTTCTGTTACTATAGCTCTGTAGTATAATTTCAAGTCAGGTATTGTGATGTCTACAACATTGCTTTTTTATCTTAAAATTGCTTTAGCTATTTTGGGTCTTTGATTCCTCTAAATGAACTGTAGGACTGTTTCTTCTAGTACTGTAAAGAATGCCATTGGTTTTTTAAATGAGGATTGCATTGAATCTGTGTATTGCCTTTGGTAGTATGATTATTTTGACAATATTAATACTCACAATCCTTTTACTAGGGAGATCAGAAAGTCAATGGTTTTAAAAAGTTGGTCCTTGGCTCAGCATTAGCAGTATCACAGGGCCACACCAGAAATCTTGGGTCACACATGAAACTGAATCAGAAACTCTGGAGATGGCATGTAGAAATCTGTTTTCATAAGCTCTCCAGATAATTCCGGTGCACACTAAATTTTGAGAAGCATTGGTATAAATTTTTTGAAAGGAGTCTTCTGGAAGTATTACTTGGATTCTAGGAGGGGCAAAGAATGCTTGAAGTTTTATATACTCTCGTGAGGAGTTAAAATAACTACAGATTCTGTCCAAAAATATCTGGGTAGAGCTGAGAAATTAAAAGGAAGTAAGCCAGCCAAACTGCGCGTTTTGTAGTATATTTACTTAAGAGTAGGGCGATTGGTACCTAGGCTGCTGCAAGATGAGTTGGCCCTCATGACTAAACGGTATTAAAAGGAGCTGATATAAATGATTGTAATTTTAATATCTATGCTCCATGTCAAAAAGGATAGGATGTGGAACGTGGATCTGCATCAAAACACCTGAAAACCATTCCAATTCCATGGCACCCTTCAACATTCATGCATCCCAAGCCACAGTGTAAGTGGCTGGCCGCTCTCCTGTTCTATGCTGGATGCACAATAAGCTCAGGTGAGCTGAAATGTCATCCATTCATGAAGCATCTTGCCCCCGTAGGATCACCACCCGAAGAACAACTATGGTAAAGGGAATCCTTTACTGCTTCCACAGGGTCCACATCTTACTTTTTTTATCCCTAACTTTAAAAGTAGTTTTTAAAAAACCCAAAGGACAAAACAAAACAAAACAAAAAAGCACAAACTGTTACCAGCTAACGAAACGGGGAGTTTGAGATCTTATCATGCACAAAGTAAAAACGGATTTTCAAAACGTCTTTTGAAATTGACCTGTTGTTTCTGTACAGGATTTCCACACATCCTCTAGCAGGTAGCATGAAGGCAGAGATGCCTCAGAGACAGACCTCCTGGGGATTGAAGGAATGACTTTTGAAACCAAGCATTTCTCAGTAAATCATATAAAAACCTCACTGGGGACTTCTGCTGCCAGGAGAAAGATCTTAAGCACCCCCTGTGCAACCTCGAAGCCAACAAAGAGGGTCAGACCCATCAAATTTGGGCTTTAAACTGCTGGTGTCCAAGTTTAGCCCAACCATGCTTTATCCAGTCTTGGTGACCAATGTAGTGCTACATTCTTGCTTGTGAGGTAATATCATTTTGGAGAGATTTTCTTTCCTGTTAATACACATCAGAAGGGTGACTGTCTATATAAAGAAAAACAAAACTAAAAAAATATATACATTTTGATTTACAGTGGAGAGAAATAGGAAAGGGTATATGTTGTTTTGGGGAGGGAATCAAAAGGACACAGGGGAAGAGGAGGAGAGAGAGAGAGAACATACATGCTGCTTATTATGAAGTCAAGAGAGTTGAAGAGTCTAGTCATCATATTTGTTTTAATCTATTAATCTAATAACAATGTGCTCTACTATTCAGAGACAGAGTAAACAAAGCAAGATACTGAACTTCTGCCTGTTGGGCTTTGGGGAGTAGTAGAGTAGCTCTACATCACCATGAGGGCAGTGGTTTTGTGACCACATGCATTTTTTAGATCTTGCAGAGCTGTACTCTAGAAAGTCTTCAATTTGCTCTAGTAAATGAAATGTTAAAATGCCATGTACATTGCTGAGTGAAATGCAAATTGTTCTGAGCCTCTCCACAGTAAAATGTCACTAAAGCATATTAATTTTATAGTTTACTGAATCAGACAGTGCAAGAACTATGTTAAAAATTAATGCTAAGACCTAGAACATCTATAAAGAAATGACATTTGAAATAAAGCAAGTTGTTTAATTTAGTATAGACTATAAAGGGGATATTTAGATTTAACAACATCGAATTTTATTCTTCATGTCCTCCAAGAATCTAGATTCACCTTTGTTTTTAAAGAGACAAATGAGATGACATTGGCAACCTTTATCATGAATATTTTTACACATTCTACTAAATGTTCCATTTATGTAATAGGTACAGCCAATTATTTTCTGTGAATATATACACAGACTTTCTCATAGACATCTAAATACAGGGGAAGTGCATTAGCCACGTGGTATAAATTTATCTTACATCGGTTTCACTTTTACATTACACAATTGATGATTTTGATTTTTGCCTTCACAGCATATATATTAAGCATTTTATTAATGTCTATTTTTAAACCTGATTGTTAAAATGATTTTTAACATGGCTACTTTCAATCTCGTTAAACTTTGGAACCCATCTCTTCCCTCTCTCCTCCCAGCCAAACCATTTTAACCTCCTAATGGGTCCCTTACTTTTCCTCGTTAAATCTTAACAACCTATTACTAGCTCTAGGCTAGTCTGGCTTTCTGCATCAATCCATGCTGCCTTTGGATCTGAAGTGCAGAAGGACTTCTGGGGGGTCAGGTAAGGGCCATGGGGCAGAGCCAAATATGTTGGAAATGCTCGTATCTAAAAGCAATCTGCTTGCTATGGAGAAAGTGATGAGGTGAGAAGCCAGTGAGGTTTGTGTGTAGCTTACTGTGTTTGCTCTTTAACAAAGACGTCCTTTAAAAATAAGAACCCATTTTTTCACTTGGGAGGAAGGGATTGCGTCATGCCAGCTCTCTGCCTTCTCCCTCCAGTTGATGTACTTGTCCCACTACAGTGCCTGCCCAAATGGGACCATTCCTTCATTCAGTATGGTAGATTTTTACTTCATTTATTTACCAATTCCATGAAAGAAAGAAAAATCTAAACAAGACCTGCTGCTGTGAGTCTCCTATTTTCTGTAAAATACCGTGTTCTTTAAGGAAGGACAAATCTTTGAGTGACTTTGAAATAAACTGAAATCACATTAAAAAGTTTTCAGTGAACAGAATCATCTTAGCCAAATCACTGCTGTAGGTTGGCCTGTCATTTGAGGAAATGTGGCCTTCTGAATACTCGGTTCAACCTCAGGCTTATCATCCACAAATTGACAGTAAAACCTGGGCTACACAAGATCGCTGAGCTCACAGAATAAGGTTCATGCAATGTCACTTAGTAACAGGCATCTTGGAAAAGGTGGAATGGGTGGAGCTGGAGAAGGCATTTCTGGGGAGGTGTTTGTGTGTTTGCAAACCCACCTGGTTAAACCGCATCTTACTATTGCTCCAACTAATGGAAACAAAGCCATTGATCTTGGGCATAGAGACTTCATTTTCTTCACAAAAGCTTTTGTTGGGTTCTGTTTTGTGACTACTCTACCCCCCCCCCCCCCAAGACCTGTTGAGCCTGTGGAAGTTAAAAGGAGTTTAAGGCACGTGGGGAACTGGCAAGATCTGACAGGAAGACCGGGTCAGGAGCTCAAGTGGAAAGAAAGGTGGTCACACCTGTTAGGCAAAAGACAGGATGGGCTTGCAGGTAGCCACTGCGGCCTCTTCACTGATTGGAAGGGGAGGGTGAGGAAGCTTTCCTCCATGTCACCATCACTCCAGCGTTGGTTCGTGTGTCCACATAGACACCGCACATGAGCATGAAAACCATATGAAAACGTCTGTTGCTGCTGCAATTAGGTCTCCAGGGAGAGAGGGAGACCTCTCCAGCAAGCTCTAAAGAGCCGGGAGAGGAGACAGTGCAGGGCGGTCCCCAGCAGCCGACTTCCCAGGCTGAAGGCAGTGAGCAGCCAGGCTTTCTTATCAGCTGCCAGATGTGGGGCCCCCGGGGAAGAGGGAGAGATAAGGCTTAAAAACTGTCAACAGTCCAACATCAAAAAATGGAGTCAGACATCTTATACTTAAAAGTGTACATTTCTGATATTCTGGAGCTTCATCTATTTCCATGAGAACAAAGTCTAATTTTGTTTTCACTTCCCATAGCAAATATTCTTAGGAGTTTGAGGTTACCTTCAAAAGCGAAGCCGGTGTCTTGTTTACTTGCTAATGGGAAGGAACTCCTAAGTTCTCTCTGACCTTATGCACAGGGTTGCGGACAGCAGCGCCACCAGGCCTGATGAACTCCGTTACAGTCATTGCCTACGCCATTGCCTAGAAGGCCTGGAAATGGTACCAGAACCTGGAGTCTCCAGCAGCAAGAATGCTGTGGGAACTTCTGTGGTTGCCACCGGCGCCACAGTCTTCGATGCAGGTGATTGTGCCTTATTTGGACATTCCTGGACGGAAGTTCTCGTGGTGGGAAATTAGAGGAGTCTTGCTGGGGAAGAAGAGTGTTGTAGATCTCAGATTTCTGTGGACTGAGACCAGCAGCAATACCAGTAGTGACAGTAAAAATCAGGGCCATGTGGAACAGCCGTGCCGACAACTCCTTGGGGGCCTCACCTACACTGAGGGTGGTAATTTATTTCAGGGCAAATGCCTGCCCTACCCCTCAGTGTGTTAGAGGCCCTAAGGTTCTAAACGTTACTTCCAGAAAAGCCGTTATTATATGTTCTCTTGTTTATGTTTTTTAGTCTTATCACATGAAAAAAATGTAGTGCTTATTAATAATGATTATATTCAGATGTTTACTCAGAAAAGTCTAAATGTCTTTGTAAAAAAAAAAACTAATAATACAAGCCAGACATGCCAGGGAATATGTAGAGCATATCAAAAATCCAGCTGCTTTTTTGTCAGTTCTAATGATGCGGGATGCTAAGGGAGATGGGTATGCTGACTGCTTAACACTTTGAGAAGGTGACATCAGGAGGTGGTGAGAACTCTGAATGACCTTCTCTGACCTTCTCTGTAATCCTGAAATAGAGACGATGCCACCCAGGGCCCTTTGCCCTTAGGCTTCCAGTTAGGTTTGGCTCCTGCATTGACCAGAGCTGTGCTCCTCTATGGAAGGCCCAGCTGTGGGAGGGTGGCCCTCTCTCACAGAGCTCAAATACGCTTTCTGTGGGCCCAGTAGCAGCCATTACCCAGGCCCTTTCAGTCACTACTAGAGTAGTGACTTTCACTCTTGCTAGTTCTGAGATTTAGTTTCCTTTTGTCCTGTCCAGATTTTGTAAATAATTCTCTCATTAAAATTCACCCAGTTTCTCTGACTCTGCTTCTCTGTCTTCTGAGGACCATGGCTAGTTTACCTGAATGACAAAGAGCTAGCCATGCAAGCCAGGTGTGGTGTCACCTGGGCCCCTTAGTGTAATCCATTCTCAATAATAGGGGCTGGGGATATAGTTCAGTGGCAAAGCCCTTGCCTAGAATGTATGAGGTCGTGGGTTTATCCCTATTACTAAAAAAAGAAAAGGAAAAAAAAAAAAATAGTGAGCTAGCCATCCAGAGTTTGAGGAAGAAATAACAAACCAAGATATCAGCAAGTGCATTTTTGTGAAAACACTGATTGACATAAATGTGCACGTTGCTCTGTAAAGGTGGTAAGTCACCTACAAAACACCCCTGGATAAGTTTTGATCAGTGATTTTTCTTACATTCTCATTCAATAAACATTTTGATGACACATTTGTGGAAGGCCATGAATGAGGTACTGCAGCCACGTGGCTTCCATCTTCATTCTGGACTTGGAGTCTGTGAGCAGACATGATTGTTTTGGTGCTCATTTATTGAGTGAAGTAGTAGTAAATGTGTGCAATAGGGCCACTTAAAGAATGTCTTCCCCAGTAACAGAGTACGAATCGAAATGACTGCGGTTAGAACGTTTTACTCCTTCCTTCTCCTCCCCAGCCACCACACGCATCCACAAAGCAAATTTTCAATTTATCCAAAGTACAGCTTACTCCTGGAAATCATCTCGGACGAGTTCCTTGTAGACTCCTTTGCTGCACATCTTACACTTCAAAGCATGTCATAATTAGTTTGGCTTCCACTCTCAGATGCCTTTATGTTGCCTTTACGAGAACATTCTTTTCTGCTTTGGAGTAATGTGCTGCTTTGATATGATTAATGACGATCCAGTATTTCCTCCAGTATTTCAGTGGAAGAATGAAGCATTTAATATATGGGTTTCACAAAATGTCCTTATGAAATAAATAGAGGCCAAAATTTTGTTCCGTGTAAGTTTTCATTAGATACTTAATCCGAAAAGAAAATGTATTTTGGGGAAATAAAAAGGAGTCCTGATTAGTTTTGGTTTTCTGGGATGGTCTTGTTTTTACAGTAAATTTTATCAGCCTCTTCCCCACATGAAACCTAGGAAAGTCTGGGATATTTCCATTGCTTTTCCTGTTTTTGTTTGGCAGTTATTCATGCATCTTGAAAAATTGTCTTTTTAAAAGCCAAAGGAAAGAGGATAAGATTTTTTCTCTAAAATTTTAATCATATTTTCCCTAAGTTCTAGAGGTTCTACAATATTTCATCTTTGTTTTGACTGCACTTTTGATGAAAAAAGAAATCCACTCTCTTCTTGTGGATCACACTTTGTTTTTTCACGTTTCCAGGTGGCCTACTTTGATAGACTGGTAGTCCTTCCTTTTTTCTATGAACATATTTAAGACACATTTGTCTAGGGTACCTACTGAAAAAGTTCCTATGGGTGAATTTTGGTTCTTGTATTTTCTCATCAACGTATCTAACTAACTTCCAAAGTTTCTTTGTAGTTTTGAGAGCCTTATCCCTCTATAATTATATATTAGAGCAAAGAAGAAATGTGGACCAAAGATGGTATTGAATAAACCACAAGAAAATTTTTTCTCTTGTGTATTATGCTCTATTACTGCAGAACAAAGAATATACTGAAGTCTTATAGGAAAATTTTTGGTCTGTTTACTTTTGTTTTATTTATATTGCTCTTCAGAGATATCCATACCCTAATTCATTGAGCCTGTGACTATGTTGCAGTTCATGCCAAAAACTGGAGAGATTCAAAGTTAAGACATGCCGCTGGACTGTGCCTGTCAAGCTTCGGCCCTTTTATACTTTGGGAAGCACTGGATGACAATCATTTAAACACAGGCTCCTGAAAAGGTGCTGACGTGCCTACAGTTTGTCATTGATAGACACTGGATGGATGCAGAACTAGACGAATAGGTATCAAAACAACAATGTCATATCCTGTCTATATGGGGGCAGGTAGGAAACCGCCCACAGTGTTTGGATAAAAGATTGTTCCATAGTAAATCTGGGTAGAAAGGGGAAGGTTTTTATACAAAATAGTTCTGGTATACCAGGGGCAGAAGGATCAAACTCAGGGAGATGGTGGAGTGGAGATTTGTTTCATCTGAGTAAATGCCCTGCACTTGAGGCTGGCCCCTGCCTGTCCTAGCAACCCACGAGCAAGTCCAGCTGGCTGTCCTTCCAATATCTGTGCTTTCATTCTTCTTTGCACACTCATTGTTACCTTTTAATAAGGAACAGCTAAGATTGATAGTGTGCTCACTATCAGGACTGCTAAACCCAATGATAAGCACCTTCATGAATAAAGTCTAATAATCCCCCTACAATTTCTTATAACTACAGCCACGATGATGATGATGATTTCAATGAATAAAACTAAAATATGAAGGGTGAAGTAGTTTGTTCATTGTCACACAGGTCGTGAGTTGGAAGAGCAGGAATTTGATCTCAGGAACTCCTTTCACAACCTGCATTCAGCCAGTACATCCCCAGATCCAAGGCCCATCACCATCACGCATACTTCAGTACCAGCTTCCTCTGTGGACATCTGTTTAGGGAAATACTCCCTCTTAACATCCCTGATTAGATTTAGGACCTTCTTTACTGTGTCAGAATGGGTTTGAGGACTTCCTCTGACTTTCATTATAGGAAACAAGGCAGCAAGTTTCTTTCTGTTCCTATTCTTTGGAGATTTGAGTTTGGGCACATGACAAAAGTTGAGACTTCAGGTTGACATCACTCAGGAGAGAACCTGAAGAGAGTAATACACAAAGGTGGGAGGAATTGGGAAAATGGTGTGACACCATGGAAGCATCTAGAATCCAGGAGAGAGCTCCATCCTGGGAGCACTGAGTGACCACTGGGGAGGGATTTGGAAAAGCATCCCAGCCCGTTGTCTTCATCTCCACTTGGCTGTGTCTACTGTCGTCTCTTCTTTCTCCAGTCTGTCTGGTCTCCTCGTCGGGTCCTCCATCTTTCTGGATGATTCTGTGGGTTGCTTGACAGAATTCCAAACAGTTCCTTTCTCATCTAAGTTACAGTATGTTGACGATACATGCAACCTAGAACCGGAGTAGTCCTCCAGCTTCCATTCTTGATCCATGGCATTCTATTGTGATCCAGAGTGGTCTTTTGAAAGGTGAATTAATATGACCCCTTGATAAAAACTCACACTTGAACTGAGAATGAAATTCAAGCTCCTTACTGGGGCTTTTTGGTTAATAACATCCAAGCATCTTCCATCTACTTTTCTTACCTAGCCTTCTTTCAGTCTTCCTCAGTGTTTTTCTGAACTGTTGCCTATGACTGCCAAGCATATGATTTGATAAATATCTGTTGAATAAACCAACACATGAAAGAAGAGATGAATTTTTAATATTTTGGTTATATACTCTGTAGTATGGTTTGAATCTTCAATGTCCCCATGTACTAAAGTTTTGGTTACCAGCCTGTGTTCCTATTGGCAAGTCATGGAGCCTTTAGGAGGTGGGGCCTCATGGTAGGAAATTAAGTCATTGGGGAATGCTCTTGAAGGGGCAATATTGGGACCCCAGCCTCCTTCTCTTTCTCTCTCATCACTTCCTGCCTGCCAAAGGTAAGCAGCTTGTCTCTGTCACTCTCCCTACCATGACATTCTGCCTTGCTATAAGCCCAAAAGCAACAGAGTCAACTGACCATGGACTGAAACCTCGGAACCTGTCAACCAAAATATTTTTTTCTACCTTTTAAGTTATTTATCTTGGGTATTTTGTCACAGTGATGGAAAGCTGACTAACACATCCCCCCACATCTCTCTTCTTCCCTTTAGTAATCTGACATGTCTTTAGGAGAACTATATTAGGTGTGGTCTTGGTGAGAAGCAAGGTATACTTCCTATATGGAAGCAAAAAGGGACAGATCCTCTCTCTCTCCGTTTCCATGAATTCAGGGTGCACAGGAAGCATTGACTTGGCTCTCCAGACCTCATGCAAGGGTGAGAAGATGGGTGGCCAGCATCTTCTATCTGTGCAACCTTTGCTCTCTCACTTCAGAAGCCCTTTGTTTCTGTCTGTGCTCCAAAGCTGATACTCCAGGCTCCTATTACTTTTGTTAAGACCTGACATTTTCCAATATTCCATTCCTTGCTTAGGTCATGAACACAGTTGCTTTCTGTTACTACTGACAGCCTTCACTGATAATTATAGTCCAATAACCTAGGTTTTACCGCAGATAAACAGAAACCAATTTCAAGCTTAAAAGATAAGACTATGGTATAGCCTCAGCATGGTTGGTTGGATTTATGGTTGGGCATGCAGGAAAATGAAATGTAATTGGTTCGGGAAGCTTGAATGTTTAATCAGGGGCATGTTCCCAGATCATGACTTTATGTTTTTTGGAAGGAGATCTATCCCAACTCTGCCAGAGTACCTCAGGAATATTTTTTGCAAAATATAGTGTTTATGAAAATATTGGGTTTATTAAAATGGCAGACAAGTACTTATGTGGGATCATGCGGTTGTGTGCCATGAAACACTGTGACTGAACTGGTCTGGTGATGTGGACCTACAGATGCCTAGTTACCTGTAGTTCTGCAATGTGATGTATGACTAGTTGAGTTCAGTACACTATCCCACCCCTGACATCGTCTTGGTCCTAGAGTTCACTACAAGAGCAAATCTTCCTGATGTAGGGTCATTATTACTAAAGATTGAAAGGATTCTTTGCAGTGTTTCTAGCAAAATCCCCCCACAGTTCAGAATCATGTTTATTAGAAGTGGGCTGGCTGAAGGCTTTGTGGCCAGGAGTTTGCCTGTGCTCACGACTTCATGACTTCAATTCCTCCTTTTTTTTTTTTTTTTTTTTTTTTTTTTTTTTTTTTTTTTTTTTTTTTTTTTTTTTACATTTGTATCACTCTGCACGTGGTTGCCCAAGTCATCTTTTAAGAATAAAGGTTGGCTCATGTCATTCCCTTGTTTCATCTTTCAGTGACATCCCTTGCACGGTCATAATCTCCTTTCAGGGTCCTGGAAGGACTGACTTTACTCCCATACACTTGCCTTCCTTGTGTGCAGACACTGGTATTCACAGGAGGCAAGCTTGCTCCTGCCTCGGGTCCTGCGTTACTCACACTGATGCTCCTGCCTAGAATGTCATTTCTGTAGGCCTTCCCGGCCGGGAGATACCTTACCCATCCTCCCCAACATGCATTCTCTCCCTCACTGTCAATGTATTTTTTGTTGTTAATGCTTTTCTAGACTGTCTTTGTTTACTCATTGTCATTTATACCATGTAAATTTAAACCTATTGATTAGGAAATCTATCTCTTTCCTAAGAAATTCCCTGCATGTGGAACTGGGCCCAATATAGGAGAGTACATAAGGAGGTATTTGTAGAATTCAAAGTGAAGATTGTTGGATTTATTGCCAAGTAAGACCAAAGTACAGTCAGAAGCCAAAGCAGCGCACAATATAGGATAATGACCACTAGAATTGGTACCCTGAATGCATCTCTGAAGATGTGTTCTTAGTTTGAGAGAGTAGGGCTTCCTGTAATGAAAATGGTCTTTGACGTGCCTGCAGTCTTCATCAGCTGCCTACACCTGCCACATTTCAGGAACATTTCATCCCAGTCCACAAGCCTTGTTAGAAAGGAAATGTAGTCTGAAATTCAGCCAGAGGTAGACAGAGCTAGAGGCAGATCTCTATCAGCTTGGCTCTGCTGCCAGGTTTCACAGCCAAATCAGTTTATCCTTTATGCCTCCTGTGAATCCTTTTCAGAGTTACACCTGCAGTTAAGTATGACTGCAAGGCAGTTAGGTAGGTAACTTCAATGCAGAGGCATAGTAAATGGTAGGAGATGTTGGAACAAAAATTAGGAGTGGCTAACTGAATTATGTTAGGTGACGTCTTCACAGAAAGATAACATTTGAATTTAGAATTAAAAGATGAATAAATTTCATTAAAAAAAAAAGAGAAAAAGGGAATCCCAGACATATGTTCTAGAATATAGAAAGAAACCCAAGTGGGAAATGTGCTATATGGGGAAACATAGGCAGTTTGGTCTCACTAAATTATGGAGAATAGAGAAAAGTCAATGGATAATGGAAGTTTTAACTGGAAAAATTATGAATCCAGATTATCAAAGCCTCAGAGGATTAAATGATTCCAAATTCATTTGTTTAACAGGAAACTATTGGTGTCTTTTATTTTGAGGAATTTCAATATCAATTTTGTATCTTAAGCAGTTACTTTTAATATTATTATTTCAAAAGAGACATTTAAAAAAAATAACTACTACTTCTTAGGCACTATGACAATAAACAAAAGTGAAATAGTACCTAACATTGATGATCACATACTATGATGCATACAATAATATACTTTAAATTCTATAATGGATGGCTGTTCCTGTTGAAGTGGGAGTAGTCTAGATGAGATGCTTGATAAACTAAGCCAGAGTCTGTCATTGTGGTAGATTAAAGAGGACTGAAAATTCTTTGCTCTACTAGGAGTTATGCAGGAGTTTTTAGTTTGCTTCTTCTCAAGCATGGGATGACAATAGTGATGTAAGTAATCAATAGGCTAACAAGAAATAACTTCTGGACATTTGTAGGTAAGGTCACTGGGAATATTCCTTCAGCATTCTTTCAGACCTCTTGGGACTGGTTGTTGGAGACCCAGAGGTCATCTAAGAAGTCTGACTACCCTGAGGGGACCCTACTGCACAGCAGACATGGAGTGAGCCCATAAAGAAACCCCAAGAAAGCAAGAGAAAAATTAATGCCAGTCTCTGAAGACTTTAGCCCCCAGCCACTCTAGTCAACTCAAATGAAGTATGAAACATTGAAAGTGGAAATGAGTAGTTACTTCCCATAAATTGCGCCTTTGTGAAGTGTTTTAAGCCACATAAAATACTAGAACAGTTATTCAAACCAAGGAGACAGAGATAAATTCAAAACTAAATTGTTCCAAGACAAGAAGACATGGAAATGGGACATAAAGTGATGATGGAAACCGGAGGGAAAGGAAAGATTCTAGTGCTGTTGATACAATGGGCGGCAGTTAGCGGATGGTAGATTAGCCAAGGTAAGGGAACAGGTTGGGGAAAACAATCATGTCAATCTGGAAGACTGCCGTCATACGCTGTCTAACTATAATGGACAAAACCCAGAAGAATAATAAGAACTAGCCCTGATCCCAGGGTAGAATAGTAGAATTTTAAGTGGACTCGTAGGAGTAAGTTACCAGCACATTTATATATATACAGTTCTTCAGCTTTAAAAACAGCCCACAAAGAAATACAAATCTCCTGAATGTTCTTTTATGAAAGCAGATTTTTCTGGAAATGAATGAGTTTATAAGAGAAATGAAAAGAGAATGGCTACCAGATGGAATTGAACAGATAATTTTGAATATTTATGAAGATGAAGTATGTTAGGGTAATTCGATTATGAGTGTTTTTCTTTTCTAGAATTTTTTTGCAGTTATTGTTACACTGTTATTTTAATTAAATTTAAATCTAGGAAATAAGAAAAGCAAAGAAAATAAATTTTAATTTAGTACATTTTCATTTGGTTTTGGGTTAAACTGGGTTTTCTTCATTTCTAATGTTGGTATTGCTCAATCTTGCTTGTTTTATTTTCTCTGGAAAATTCACAAGTATTCTACACATTTTCTGATTGTCTTCAATTTGGAAATTTTTATTTGTGGGGAATTATCACAATATTTTATCACTAGCATTAAAATGTGAAAGTAGAGTTTCTGAATATCGAGGGCAGTGTGTGTGTGTGTGTGTGTGTGTGTGTGTGTGTGTGTGTATGTGTGTGGGGGGGTACTGGGGATTGAACCCAAGGGTGCCTCACCACTGAGCTACATTCCAAGCCCTTATTATTTTTTTATTTTGGGATCAGGTCTCACTAAGTTTCCCAGGCTGGCCTCCAGCTTGAGACCCTCATGCCTCATCCTCCTGAGTCTCTGGGATTGTGCCAACATGCCTGGCTTCAAGGGCATTTTAAGAATTTTATATATTTAAATATATTTAAAAATATAGAATTCTATGGATAGAGTATAATGCCATTATTAACACGTGCAATTGGCCTTGAAATAATTTCTTTTTATGTAAAATGTTTATTTTTAATTATTTTACAGTTATATGCTATATGTCTTTAAATTAAACATGTTCACTTCATATTTTACATACATATTCACATACACATATAATTTGATTCTATATAATGTTGCAATTCTAACAGTCTATTATGAAATTTCTTTAAAATTATTAATAACAGATTCATTGTCATTATTCACATATTTGGTTAACAGTAGAACATTTGTATATTTAGTTAACAGTAGAACTAAATTATTCATATAATTTAAAATATATGTTAAAATTATATGTTAAATTATATTAAAAATATAATTTAAATATATTCATAGAATGAATCAATATCTTAAATTATCTTTGAGTTGCTAGAAACATAATATTTATTTATTTATTATTTATTTTTTAATTAATTAATTAATTTAAATGCATTTCAAGTCAAATCGTAGTACATATATAGAGCTCAATTTTTCCATTTCTCTGGTTGCAGAAACATAATATATATATATCCCTGGTTGTCAAAGAAATAATTAAATGTTTAAATAATATCCTTTCCACTTATGGCTATCTTTTTTCTTAATTAAAGTAGTCTTGACTACAAGTAATATCACATTATATTTCTCTAGGAAAGTGATTTTTATACCAAATTAAGCCTATGAAGTACCATATTACTATAAAAAATGAAGATTAGAAATATCCTTTTTGTCAAAATTTATAATGTTATGTAAATTAAAACAATTTTGATTATGTTTGCAATTGTTGAGGTATTTCTGGATCTATTTTTAGGTCCAGAGGATATAGTTTAAATGAAAAAATACAGTTGAAAACAAAAAAACTTTCATAATGTCAAGGAGCTTGTACTAACTGAATGTTTTCATAGAGTAAAGAAAGGATAAAGGAAAAATAAGCAAAATATAATAATGAAAAGTTTGAGGGTGATAAGTAAATATACAGAAATATTTTTGATGTCATCTTTTCAACTATCTAAATAAAATACACATTTATTTTACCATGACTGCTTAATTTGTTTTTTATAGTAATTAATATCTTCACTGATACATTGAAATTTGTTGTTTTCCATCAGTATATTTAATGTACCAACTTTACATTATTTTTGTAATGTTATAAGAAATACTCAATAATAGAAGACAAATTGGCTAAAAATACTCTGTCTAGGAGCTTATATTATTAAGTTGGTTTTTAACATAAAATTTTAAAGGATTTTAACAAATACTAGTTGATTATAAATATACAAATGAACACATAGCCACAATTATAAGACTTAGCAGAAATTAAGACAGTGGATTTAAGTTAATTCTGGCTCTTTTTATTTTTGGTATTTAGGGCATTCAAGAGATTCATTGGCTTTGGTGACTATAAACATGTGCTCAGAAATCAATATTATCTTATTTTGAAATGCAGCATCTGTTACATTATGTAGTTTATCCTTCCCAAGAACAAAGCTCCATGACTATTTACTGCTTTGAAATAATTTATGTATTATATTTTTCCTTTAATTTCATATTAGCTTCTTTTTCCCTATAATCTTTGAACTTCCAAGGTCTCATGTTTAATGTTATATGAAATCAAATGCTATTTGATCTACTACCATTTTATGCAATCTAAAAGTCCATTTCTATGATGATACCTTTTAACAGTATTTTAGTTACATGAACTTGCTAGAAATTGAAGTTTACAGTTCCATTTTTTTCAAGCATTTTTGGTTGAATTTTTATATGGATTAGAATCCCCTTTCCCATTAGAATCAAATATGTCATTTTTAATGTACTTTACACATAAAAAGTCACTCCTCCCTCACAACTTTGCACAGTTATGTTGCTCTTGTATACATGTAACATAGCTCTGAAACCTTGCTTTTTCAATTGCTGATCTTTGGACATTCTTTTTTGTTGTTGTTGGTACCAGGGATTGAACTCAGGGTACTCAACCACTGAGCCACATCCCCAACCCTATTTTGTGTTTTATGTAGAGACAGGGTCTCACTGAGTTGCTTAGCGCCTCGCCGTTGCTGAGGCTGGCTTTGAACTCGCGATTCTCCTGTCTCAGCCTCCCTGAGTGCTGGGATTACATGCGTGAGCCATGGTGCCTGGCTGAATATTCATCTTTAAGTATTTGTGTTACACCAAAAGCTTCTTGACATTGGTCTAGCAAGTGTGTGTGTGTGTCTATATGTAAGGCTCTGAAAGCAAAGGCAGCAAAAGCAAAAGTAGACAAATGGAATTGTATCAAATTAAAAAATGTCTATGTAACAAAGGAAACAGTCAACAGAGTGAAAAGGCAATGTATGGGATGAGAGAAAATATTTGCAAACAAAATGCTTTGGTGTGCGGGCCCCGCCCCAGACTCGCATATTGAAACTTGATCATCCATGTGATTCTATTTAGATATGGGGCCTTTGGAGGTCATTAGGACATGAGGACAGAATGTTCGTAAAGGGAATGAGCTCTCATGTCCTGGAAGCCTGGGAAAGCTGCCTCGCCCCTCCCACCGTGTGCGGACAGGGAGGAAGCCCTCTGTGAACTGGTGCGAGCTCAGCACACACACCGCAAGGAGGTGCCTTGGTTTTGGCCCTCTTTGTCTCCAGGATCCTAAGAAACAAATTTCTTTTGTTTATAAGTCATCTAGTATATGGTATTTTTGTTATGGAAACCTGAAAGAATCTAAGATACTGTACTTATGATGCTGAATTTATATCCAAATATATAAGGAACAATTCAATAGCAAGAAAACAACTTCCTAATTTAAAAATGGGCAAAGGACTTGAAAAGACATTTCACAAACAACATATAAATAGCCAGACAGTCTATGAAAAAAATAAAATACAATAGATAACCCTGAAATCCCACTTGTTTGTATTGTATCCAAAGGAAATGAAATCAATGTGTTAAAGAGATATTTTCCTATTCATTGCAGCAATGTTCACAGTAGCCAAAATATGGAATTAGCCTAAGTGTCCACTGACAGATGAATGGGTAAATTGGGGTTTTTATTTATGTATCTATAAATTCATATATCTACAAACACACACACAATAAACTATTAATAAGCCTTACAAGGAAGGACAGTCTATAATTTTTGACAGCATGGAAGAACCTAAAGGTCATTATGTGAAGTAAAAGAAGGCAGGCATAAAAACACAAATACTGTATAATCTTGTTTAAGCTGAGAGTATAATGCTAGTTAACTAGCCAGTGGCTGGTGATGGGGGAAATAGGAACATGACCAAGGGATACAAAGTTTCATTTATGCAGGTTAAGTCCTAGAGACCCAGTGTCCAGTATAGTGACTGTTGTTAATACATTGTACATTTGCAATTTCCTAAGAGAATCTTATAAATTCTCACTACACACATAAAAAGGTAACCATGTGAGGTAAGGGACATGTTAATTAACTTGATTGGGATAATTCACAATGTATCTATTAAAACATCACATTGAATACCATTGATATGTATAATTTTTGTCAGTTACGCAGTAAAATAGCTAAAGAAATAAATGTATTGCCCCAAAATTTCCCTTGTCATTTAATAAATTTGAGCCCTAAAAGGAACATGACTTCTATCTTTACTAAAGAAAAACATCAAATCTGGATGCCTTGCACATATGGAGAAAATTTTATTGACCCAGCATCAGTTGGCCATGTGTCTCCAGCTGTTTCTGCAATAACTGTGGTGGATCGGTGCTGACTCATGCACACACCCTTTCATGCAATGCTCATTGTGAAGAGGCGCGTACATGTGCAAGATGGCTGGAATATGGAGAGCACACAACAGCCAGAGAACAAAGAGAACTCACCATGGACATCTGTATAGGGCAATATATAACTTTCCCTCTTTTTAAGTGTGCTTTAAGTTGATTTTATTAATGAAAAATTTTGCATGGAGGAAAATCAATCTGCTTAGTAGGTTATGTAAAGAAGTTTAAAATGTTCATTAGAAGAAAGTCACTTGGCTTCTTTAACAGTATTTTTATTTTTTTAGTTGACATGAAATTGTGCATAATTATGGGGTACCATGTTATGGTTTTGACAAATGTATATATTGTATAATGTTCAGATCAGGGTAAACATGTATCTTCCCAACCATTTATAATTTATGGTGGAAACCTTTAAAACCCTTTCTTCCTGCTTTCTTAAAATATACAGTCTATTTTCATTATCTATAGTCACCCCACTATGCATTAGCACCCCATAACATTTTTCTCCCAACTGTAACTGAGAACCTTCCCATCCTCCCTGCCTGCTACTCTCCCCAGCCTCCAGGAGCCACTGTTCTACTCTCAACTTCTATGAGATCAAGTTTTATATTCCTCATATGAGCAAGGTAGTGTGGTATTTGTCTATCTGCGCCTGAATATTTCACTTAAAATGACATCCTTCAGTTTCATTCATGTCATTGTAGATGACAGGATCATCATTTTATTGTGGAATAATATTCCATTGTATATATATACAACATTTTCCTTTTCTTTTTGTTAACAAGCAATTCACTGTATGTAAAAGTAATGCCTCAAGTAAAGAAGAAACCATGTAAGTGGAAATGTTATTTCAAATTATGGAAGTCAGAGCCCCCAGGACCCCTTAGGAAGAAGTTGGACTGGACGGGTGCCATATGCAGATACAATCCACTACTGGAGTAAATCAAGAAAAATCCAGACTTTGCATATGAGATATGGAAGACAGAGCAGCCATATACAGTCCAGAAATTGTTCTTGAAGCATTTTGAAAACCTTCAGATGAGGTCCTGGTTGAGTAGGCAATTAAAATTACTTGTGTTCTAAATGCATGGCTTTTGGATTATAACATTGACACGATTACCTGATGGATTTGTTGAAGTTACTTCTGTGATTTCTATCTCCTTGAAAACATGAGAAAAGAGTGGAAATCATGATTGTTTATGAATTTGTTTTGGTAATACAGAATATGTAACAACTCTGACCTGGTCTGTTGGTGCAGAACACAAGAGATATTAGTTCCTAGTATTGCTATAATTTTCCACACTGAGCAAGATAAAGCAAATGTGCTAATAATAATTCACTTCCACATGTTGCTTATGTTTGATCCTCAGGAGCCGATAATCCAGTGGGGATCAACTACCACTTCAGATGGACCTTCTGTGAGTGAAAAACAAGTAAATGTGATGGTCCGCTTCTCATTCTCAACTTCTGATGGGAAGAGTTAGGAGACAAAAAATAAACCAACTGGATTGTGGTCACATTCATTTGGAAAAAAGATTATAAAGAAAGAAAACATCAAATACCAAGTTGCCATGGTCTGGGTGTATCTTTCATATTATTTTGAAAAACTTTTCTTCCAGTACATTTTCCTATGTATGTTTTAAGTAGCCAAAATTATCCTTTATTCTATTTATTTTTCTATTCATTTATTTATTGTGATAGTGGGAATTGAACCCAGGGCCTTGTGCATGTAAGGATAGTGCTCTACCACTGAGCTACACCCACAGCCTTTTTATTTTATTTCATTTTGTGACAGGGTCTCGCTAAGTTGCCCAGCCTGGCCTCAAACTTGCAATCATCCAACCTTGGCCCACTAAGTCTATTTATCTTTATAATATACACCTCTTTTTTCCTGAATTTTATAGTTTTTATTTTCAGTGAACATTCTTGATTAATTTTAAACATTTTCTTTATTTTCAGAGATTTTTGTTTAATTTTCACATTGTTATTAGTATGGTGAGCACTTTTGTGAGGAAAACTTTTATACATATGCAGACATACATGTATACATTTATATGATCTATATACACACAAACATGAATATTAGATATATAAATACACTTACCGGTATATTTATATAGAAATATATTTACAAATATTCATATTTGTCTTTATAATATATATTTATATATACACACATGTGTGTGTGCTTATACCTATAAATATATTTATGTATGAAACATACCCACAGATATATTTGCCTTCTCCAAGGTAGATTCTATGAGTGAATTTACTTGAGCCAAGTGCAACGACAGAACGTAAGGCAGTTAATAAGGATGGCCAAATTGCTTTCCACAAAGGTTGTTCTGACTTACATTTCCCGAGGCAGGATATGAATGTGTGCATGGATGGCACCCAGGGTGACAGCTTGTTAAACGTCTGATGCCTAAGGCAGAAGGGGCCAGGCTGAGGCACCAGTGTTCACACATCCTGCTGAAAATAGAAAGCGAAGTCATTTGGCAGAGAAGAGGCTTGGCCACAGTCACCTGGAGCCAGGGCAGCTTGAGGCCTTCAAAAGCCAAAGCTGTTCACTGCTTGTGGGTCCAGTTGCACTTGGTCTAGCCAGGGACCAAGTGACAGAAACGGGGAACGTGAGTGTGAGCAGCGAGTCATGTGCAGATGGTATCCATAGCTCCCATGCTTTATCAAGTGCCACACCTAAAGGGCTTTCTGTTAGGATGGTCATTCTTGTGCATCTTGGCTAATGAACGGATGAGTTTGAGCATCACCTCCTATGACTCCTTCTGGTCAGTTGTCTAGTGATTGTGGTGTCTTTGTGTGGCAATCCTACTTATTTAGGTGACTAATTACCAGTGATAACTAGTAATACTCCAATCTGAATTTTAGTATTAAGTACATAAGTGTTTTAGTATAGTAATACTAGGTGTTGGGTGGAGTTTTTGTATTAAGAATTAAATTTAAAATATTAATTCACTAAAGATAAAAGTGATCATGAATTATGTGGAACGATAGTTTTGACTTTCAGAAATAGCAATTTCATGTTTCAAAGTAACTATTCAGTAAATATTTAGCCTTGTTGAGATGACCATTGAACTTAAGAAATGTAAAGAAAACTAACAAAATTAAGAGCATATAAGAAATAATAGAAATGTATTTTTAAAAATTGTATCCATGCATGGAATATAATTTGCTCCAATCTAATCAGTCTCCACCCAGTACTTCCTCTTTCCCTCTTCTCCCTCCTTCCATTCCCTTTCCTCTCCTCTACTGGTCTTCCTTCTATTTATGGATTATTTTTTAGTCTGTGCTTTACAGATACAGCTGAAAGTGGAATTCAATGTGGTATATTGATCTATATATACATGGCATACTTTGGTCAGTTACATTTAACAGTTCCTCCTCTTTCCTCTTCCTCTTTCCTCCAGCTCCTCCTTCACCCTATACTCCCTTTCTTTACTACACCAATTTCCCTTTCTGTTCACATGAGATTTTGCTCCTCCCAACTCCTGCTTTTTTTTTTTTTTTTCTTATTTTGCTCTACCTTCCACAAATGAAAGAAAACATTCCTTCCTTGACTTTCTGAGTCTGGCTTATTTCACTTAGCTTGATGTTCTCCAGTTCCATCCATTTGCCAGCAAACGCCCTAACTTCATGCTTCTTTACAGCTTAATAAAACTCCACTGCATTTATGCACCACACTTCCTTTATCTGTTTGTCTGTTGATGGATACCTGGGCTTGTTCCATAACTTGGCTTTTGTGAATTGTGCTACTATAAACATTGATGTGCCTGATCACTACAGCAGGCTGATTGTAGTTCTTTTGGAGAAACACCAAGGAGTAGGATAGCTGTGTTGTATGTTGGTTCCATTCCTAGTTTTTGAGAAATCCCCACCCTAATTTCCATAGTGGTTGTGCTAATTTTCAGTCCCACCAAAAATGTATGAGTGTACTCATTTCCCCATATTCTTGCCAGCATTTATTATTATTTTTACTCTTGATTACCATCCTAACTAGAGTGAGATGAAATGCCAATGTAGTTTTGATTTTCTGTTCCCTGATTGCTAAGGATGTTGAACATTTTTATTTATGATGTATAACTGTAATGCATAGATGAAAACATTTTGTAAAAACATATCAATTAGCTCACACCTTATAAAGGCTAGCAAGAACATTAGATGCTGGGATATTTTCCTGATGGGAAATAAATCCATCTACTTCGGACACCAACAAGAAATAAATCCATTTACTTTGGATGCCAACATGGATCTTTTCTTCCTTTCTTCCAGTTCTTATCTCTATTATGATAAAGTTGTAGAGGTGGTTTCATCTATCAATATTTCTCCCTAAATATGACATTAATCTATGTTGCTCCCAGTTTGGGTACAGAGGCACGTGGGTAACTTGCAGTTTGTGCTGGTTCAGTCCAGCAGAACTTCCAGCCTTTCAAAAGCCCTCAGAGTGAGAGAGAATGTTTTCCCAAGTGATAATTCAGAGCCCTGAAATCAGAGAAAAGATCTGAAATTTCTATTTTATTGTTCTTTCATCCTTTATATTGTGTCTTAACTTAGTATAGCAAAATAAAGGTAATAACTAGAAACAAAAATTGTGTCCAAAGTGACTTTTCTAGGGACAGAACCCATTTATTTCTTGAAGGTCTGTTGGTTGATTTTTTTCTGTAGCCTTCTGTAGCCTGCTCAAGAACACTCTGTACATAGAAGTGGGGATTGCTTGAGAATGAGGATGTAAATTAAGTTGAGTGAAAGATAATTGATTGGAAAAGTAATCAGTAATTATTTCTTTGCATCTATTTAGATTCGTAGTTTAATCTCTGGCATTATTTGGACTTGTACATACTTATTAATTATTATTTGGACTTGTATAGATTATGTATTTAATTGGGCTTGTATGTATTTATTGATGATATTTACCTTAAGTAGGTGCCAAAGGTTTGCTTAACAACATTAACATTCAGTCTTTCATTTGCTCTTTGGATGGAGTCCCGGGTTCTTAACGTTGCATGCAAGGCCTCACCTAGCCGTCTGCTCTGTTCTTTCTGCGTCCACTCCACAGCATGCCACCTTCTCTTTCCACAGGTTGCTTCTGTCCCACATGCTCTCTGGTGCTTTCTGCCAGGCTGTTCTCTGATCCCTTTGGTTCCATGCACTGTCCCTCTGCCAAGGACTGTTCTTGTGCTTCCCCCTTAGATGTCATTCCTTCAGGAAGTCTTCTGGCCCTCTAGTTGAAGGTCCCTCTGCGGGCTCATTTAGAACTTGCACTTCCCCTTGTCACTTAGGACACTACAGCTAATTGTTCCTTTGCTTACTCTTATCAGACCAGGTGCCCTGGAAGTTCATTGCTGCATTCTTCCATACCGGTATGAGGCCTGGGAACATGGGTGCACTGCAAGTTCTTAATAAAATAATCATTTTACTCAATTTACATAAAAGTGCAGGACTAGTAAAGACTCTAAGCTACTGGTTACTTTGATCAGTCATTAAGTTATATTTATAAACCTGAGTTAGAACAAAAGTTATGGTTTAAGTTATGGCTTGAATGCTCCATAGTTTATTTTCTGCTGTGTACATAGATGTTGTTATGCAAAATTGGAACAATGTAAACCATTGAATCATTTTAAAATGTAATATAAATTATTACTGGATGAATTACTCATATTATTAGTAAACCAAATGAAGTAAGTGCTGTTCTGGGTTCTTTAAGGATTGTCTCCATTCATTGAGTTTTCCTGGCATGAGCACATCAGTCACCACATAATTGCTTTCAGCACTTTAACTTACTTTCATTTTCATATGTCTGTATATTACAGTATTGTTGCATCCGTAGTAAATATTGTGGGTGGTAAAGACACTCACTATACATGCATATCGAACGTCTATTGTAGATTAAGTTTGAACGTCTTATGAAAAAGCCCTTCCTACCTAGTGCCTGTTGAAAATAAATATGCAA
Organism: Geosciurus inauris; assembly: GCA_004024805.1. NCBI lineage: Eukaryota > Metazoa > Chordata > Mammalia > Rodentia > Sciuridae > Geosciurus > Geosciurus inauris. The sequence goes on along the minus strand of PVHX01000477.1, from coordinate 228,695 downwards.
TTGGTTTAGAAGAGTTTTCCTATAAATTTCTGTGTGTGTGTGTGTGTGTGTGTGTGTGTGTGTGCGCATTATTTTTTAAGATAATGAGGCAGTGTTTCTCCTAAAGAGTTGGGGATGGAAGAAAGCATGGCCCTGCTCTGGTTTTCCTGGGAAGAGGACTTGCCTTAATACAGTCTCGTGATGTAGCTGGCATTGAGTTATTGCTAAATAAAGGATAAGTGTAAAACAGGCATAAACCTGAATGCTCGGTCTTTATTGATATAACAATAAATCCTTTCATTCTGTGGATGCTACACAGGCATATAATTCAGACATAAATGGTCGCAAAAGCTAATTTTTGAGAAGCAAAATAGAATTGCATATCCCATTTGCTTTGGTGCATCCATCACGAAGCCAGATGTTAAGAACAGATGTCAGTGAGCTGTTTCTCATTCTGTCTGGTGTACAGCTAGGAACTCGCCATTGATCACCTCAGATGGGAGCAGTTCATCTGACAGTGAGTTCTTTGGTTATTTGCCAATTTCAACATGAGTCCTTGGTTTTTGAAATCTGACATGCAGAGAAGTGATAAAGACTTACAATGGAAGCACTGTTAACTGGATATTTTTGCCTTGGAGTTTACCAACATATATAATTCAGTGGAAATGAATGCTGCCTCTTATGGTGAATGAACATAAATTGAGGGTTGGCAAAGAAATAACACAAATGTTATGACCAAAAAATAGAATGGTTAATCCAATTTTAAATTCCAAATAGCCCCAAATCAGACCCTTATACTGATGAATGGCAGAGTAAGTTTTGCTTATTTTGTTTTTTTTTTTTTTTGGCACCAGGGACTGAACTCAGGGGCACTCGACCACTGAGCCACATCCCCAGCCCTATTTTGTGTTTTATGTAGAGACAGGGTCTCACTGAGTTGCTTAGTGCCTCGCCATTGCTGAGGCTGGCTTTGAACTCGCGATCCTCCTGTCTCAGCCTCCCTAAGTGCTGGGATTACAAGCGTGAGC
>PVHX01000477.1:0-227588 GCA_004024805.1 Geosciurus inauris | reverse complement strand
TGTTTATTTGATGGTAACAAGATGTTCGATAAAAATATTTCTGACAATATTTATATTCTATGTTTTTAGAGTTGGCTTCAATTTTTTGCCCTACCATGGAGTAATTTTGATATGTAGAAAATACTGTATTTCAAATTGTCTATTAGCTATGTTGATCTAATAAATATTCAAAAGTAGCTATTTACTGCAGGCTGCTAGTAGATGTAAATGTGTATAGACAATATGGGAAAACTCATGAATCTTTTTGTATCTTTGTATTTTCATGTCAACTTTGTGACATGATCACCATTTTAATTTTATTATCCCTAAGGCTGTCTTTTCCAGGATAGGGGGCAGAACTTAAGTATATTAATTTTTCTGTGTGTTTTTATTCTAGCTTTCCTTCTACTATATTTCATTTCCTCTTATTCAATTTCAATCTCAAAAATGAATCAAGTTCTGCTCTAGGACATCTGATATTGTAGTAAACAATTTAAGCCTTTCTCAACTCTTAACATAAATGGATAACTTTGATAAATGCAAAATTTAGGTGGTTTACCCTATTAGATCCTGAATTAACTGAAGTCCTTCATTTTCTTTATAAGCATGCTGATTAGAGCTCATAGCACATTGAAATCTTTATATTTCTACTCCTACCACTTTATTTATTTGCTAAGTTTGAATCAGTAGTGTGTTTTCAAAACCCTCCACTAGTTGTAGCTGCTATGTTAATGGAATTTAATTGAATATTGCATAAGTAACTGAAAGATGAATATGAATAAAAATAATTATATCTAAAATGTAGTGGCATTGTTTAGAAGATTTAGATACAGGTTAGTTGCAATGATGTTAAGTAAAAATGTGCAAGATGGCTGAACGAGAGGATTATAATATGCTAGAAAGCTTCTGCTTTCAAACTGCATTGCAATTCTTTTTATAATTTCTAGTTTTTTTAAAAGAAAACTAACAAGATAGTTGCTTATAATTGATACAAAAACAAAACAAAGATGAGAAATTCTAGTAATAGATTCATTCTTATTCCTACAATGGAGAATGAGCAAGAATTTCTATGTTTTAAGTTAAAATTAAGTTTTTAAGTTATGACAGCATCACTTTTTTATGATTTCCAGATTTAACTTCCTTTTACAATGATTTTATGAATGATTCATCTGAAACATGCCAGATATGGGGATTCTGTTTTTCCTAAATACCTAGTATTAACTGATTAAATGTCAGTTTCCAAACCAATGTAAAGTGATGGCTGTTCACAGGGGCCCACAGCAGATAATGCAAGGTTTTAGATACATCACATGAAATCTGCCAAATGTGGTATCTGAGTTACCCACGGTAGGAAGGGTGGAGGAGAAACTCCTCACTGTATGATGAAGAGACATAACCGTAAAACAAAGCAAAGAGAAGTGGTTTCCAGAGGTCCGCCCCAGTATCCTGTTCAGGGAAGTTCTTACAGCTTTGAGGTTTCTATTTGCTACAGGAGTGAAAGAGACAGGCAATGAGTAGGTGTTTCCAGTGTGTAGTTCTATTCTCAGATTTGGGGAGAAGTGGACAGATATGGCATGTGGTTTTTGGTTTTTGTTTTTTGGTACCAGGGATTAAACTCAGGGGTACTCGACCACTGAGCCACATCCTCAGCCCTATTTTGTGTTTTATGTAGAGACAGGGTCTCACTGAGTTGCTTAGCGCCTCGCCGTTGCTGAGGCTGGCTTTGAACTCGCGATTCTCCTGTCTCAGCCTCCCTAAGTGCTGGGATTACAGGCTTGCGCCATCGCGCCCGGCTCAGATATGGCATGTGGAGGGTGAGTGGGCCAAAGGAATTATGTCAGTTGATCTTGCTCACTCTATCAATCATCTATCTATCTACCAATTATTAACTATATATCATCTATCTGTGATCTATTATCTATCTAAACATATGAGATCACTGTCTGTTCTGGTTTGAATGCATCCCCCAAAGTTGATGGGCTGGGAATTCAATCCCCAATGCACAGCACTGAACATAAGAGCTGTAAGAGGGGACTATGGTTGACACACTTATTGGAGGACTAATGTCATTTTGGAGAATGGGGTTCCCTTTAAGGGATGAATTTTGTCCCCTTTCCTGCTCTCTCTTGCAGATGTGATACCTTCTGCCCTATTGAGATGCAGCTCCTCAATCTTGAACTTGAAGTTATTCTTTTCTCTCCCTCCCCGTTGTGTTTCTGCCCCTCCTACTCCTTTGAGGGGAAAGAAGCCCCACCTGGATGTGAACTGCTAAGCCCTTTAGAATCACTGAAGGATAGGCCTTTGTCACACCCTCCCTTCCTTTAGTGACTGTGGCAGGAGGTGGGAAGCCCTGTGATGACCTGGGTAAGACACTGGGCCTCTCTGTGAAGACCCACCCAGCCTGTGCCCTCTGTCCCCAGAAAAGCCATTTGTGCCCCTCAGCCCAGGTGTACAGAGCTGTGAGGAACTGGTCCTCTGTCTTCTCCAGAGCCAGCTTTGAATAGATCAGCTTCCTTCCGCCAACGCTTGTCTCCCAACCATTGGTACTCGAGTGGTGGCAGCCCAACACTGGATTCCAGTACTTCAGACACATCATATGAACAATTTAATTTGTTAGCATAAACAAAACAACAGTAAAATTATTTTATACCCTTTCAATATGAAACCTAATGTAAACATGTGGTCCCTCTATACCAGTCCTGGTTCTCTCTCCTAGGAGAACTAAAACCTAATGATGCAGCTACAGGTTCTTTTTAGGTTGTTCTAGCACTCAGATATATGTCAGAGGAATGTTTATTTTTGCACATAGCTATTAATGACAATTGCTGGAAGGCTTAAAAAGTTCTGATTATTTTGTTAATTTAAATTTGGCCCTCTTCAAAATTCCATAATTTTATTTTATGATCCAGATACATATGATCTTCCCAGGGTAAACATACATCTTAAAATGTAATACCGATCAGTTCTTAGGTTTTGTTTTTTCATCTGCAGTCCTGCAACACACATTCCATTTCCATCCAAAGTTTAATTTCTTAAAGTTGTCTTAAGAATTTTATCTGCACAAAGTTTTTAGTCACTACAAACTAACTGGAAATTTTTCTGAAGATACTATGATCAAATTACCAGGAAAAAATCCCGCAAACCTTACATGCTTGGAATTTCAGAATGATTTGGACAAGCAGCCAAAATTTGCTTTGTCATGAAGTCACTATTTACCAAGTGCAGCTGGGCACCTCACTGCCTTACACGTGCTTCACACGCGCATTGGCATGGAGGAGCAGAGTCATTCTCATCCCTGCGTATGGCAAGGAGGCCGCAGCAACTGAATTAACACAGGGTCAGAAGGGGTGATATTCAGGAAAAAGGGCTTGTTTATATTTTTAGAATTTTCTTGATATGTGTCTGCCTTCTAACTTTATCCAAAAGCTCACCTTGTATATGTCAGTGAATCTGAGTGCATGGAGTAGGATCAGTTTGTCATGGCTTGTGTCCTGGTGAGCTAATGTGTGTCTCATGTCTAAGTGGAATGCTGAAATCTTGTGAAAACCGTAACACAAAATGGTCATGGGTAATTGAGTCCACATGATTTCTTTTGGCTTTATCCTTAAACTGTCATATGACCTCAGAGAAACCATTTAGGTTTATTCAGTTTAAATTTAACAGAAAAAAACATCTCTCTTGGGAGAGTACATGCATCTTCTTCTGAATTATTTGTGATTTAATTAGAGGTTATGGACATTTAGGTTTAATTGTGTCTTAGTTGGAAATCTCCACCAGGTACTTTATGACGCTGCCTAGCATTCTTCCAGCAATGCAGCTTTTCCCCTTGACTCTCAGCTCCCTTCATGACTTTAGCATTTTCAGTCTACTTTTAGAAGACCTAGCCCCTGTTGCTTCTTTTCCTGTCCTCTTGTGTTTTCCTTAGGTGAAAAAGGAAGGCTAGAGGAGGCCAGGGTGGGTGGTGCCTTCCCATCACCTGGGAAAAGGCCGGTTTCATCCTCAGTGAGTAGGCCTTTCTTCCAGGGAAGGTCCTGAACATTGGCAGTGAGTGCTCCACTTTTACCAGAGCCAGAGGGGGCCCTGTTCAGGTAGACACCTGTTTGTATTCCTGGAGGGATAACTAAGGGGACTGTGGGAGCTTCTCTGACCTTAAAGTCCCTGGAGTTTTCCTCTCCATAGTGAGTCCACACTTGGCCCCGAGAAGTTCCTTACAATTACCAGGTTTCCTAGTTCAAGATTCCAGGCTGAATCATTCCAAGTTAAGTTGGACTTCCCAGATTCCTGGGTGACAATTTGATCTACATCTTTTTTTCTGGGGGCTTCAGAAAAGTCATCAGTTTTCATTTTGTCTAGCCTCTTTTAGTTTTAACAACAGGAGAGCTTCTAAGTGTTTTACCCATTGGAGCTAACACCTACCTCTCCTCTTTTAAGATCAGTAAAATGTCACGATTTGGGGAAGTAGACAAGTTCACACAGCTCAGAAATAGTATAAGTACTGTCCTCATCTCTGAATATTTGAGTGTGGTTTCTCTTCTATTCTAATCCTCCTTTCCCTCAGCTTTCTGCTTGAATGTTATCTCCTGAGAACTTTTGGTTATAGCCTCAGCAGTCAACCTGTATGTTTCAAATTTAGCTCAGTCACTGCAGCCTCAGGATCCCTTCTTCAAAATGAGTGAGGCTAGGCATGCTTAAGATTTGGGATTGATGAATTAAGATTGATGAATTAAGATTCATCAATATAGATTCATTGATATATTGATTATATATATATTATCAATATAAAAATGATATATCTTGGGAATAGCGACCAGGTATAAACACAAAACTCACATAGTTTTATATGCACATTGCCTGAAGGTCATTTTATACCACAGTTTTACTGTGCCTGTGTGTGAAGCCATGCCTTGTCCTGGAATTGTGGAGTGGCAGCCCATGTGGGCTGGACCATGTATAGTGATCAAAGGCCTCAGCCATGCAGAACCCAAAAGGCCAGTAAAGGCCTGAGGCAAGGCAAGCCAAGGAGCCAGGGCTCATGAACATGTCTCCCTGTATTGCCCATCGTGGTGTCATGAGCACTGGGAAAACAGAAGTGGGGGCAGACCCGAAAGTTCAGACTCAAAGGATGACCAATACTTTTTAAGACCTGATTAGCATAAATTTGAACCAGTAGCATTGGTGCTTTTCCCAAACATGATTGGCATACATTTGGTCCAATAGTGTTGGTCCAAGAGCTATATAAACCCCTAGACTAGCACACCTAAGCAGCAACCTGTTATCACGTCCCCTCACACCCTGAAAAAGTTCTGTCTCTTTTCTTCTCACTTGAATGAATTGCTTTATCCTTCTCACTCAAATGAATTCACCTCTTTCACTCTTGTCTTCCATTATCTGTGAATTTCATTCTTTGTATTTGCAAGATAAGAACCAGGAAAGAAGTTGCAATGAGTTGCTGGGGCCTACAACACTGGAGGGTGTATTCCACCACTGAAAACTCTAACATACCACTCGACATCTATTTGCAGTGAGTATTCTATTTATCAATATTGATTCATTGATATATTAATTCATCAATATAGATTCATTGATATATTGATTATATATATATATATTCATCAATATACATTCATTGATACATAGATTCATCAGTATATAGACTCATCAATACAGATTCTTCAATATAAAATTAATCAATGTAGATACATTGATGTAGATTGGTATATTTTGATATAGATTCATAGCTATTATTTCATCAATAGAGATTCATCCATATAGATTTATCAATGTACATTTATAGGTAGAGATTCATCGATATATATTCATTGATATGTAGATTTTTCACTGTAGATTCATTGATGTAGACTCATTGATATATGGATTCATCATTATATAGATTCATCAGAATACATTCATTGATGCATAGATTCTTTAAAATATATTCATTGATATAAGGTTCATTAATATAGATTCATTGATATTGATTCACTCATAAAGATTCATCAACATACATTCATACATATATACATTCTTCGATATAGATTTATTGATATAGATTCATCAGCAGTAGTGAGGAAGAATCTGGCTTTGCCCGCTCTGACCCTTGGACCTGACACCCAAATGCATCCATGCCTGATTGCCTGCCAACATTAAAACAGGCTTTCTTGGTTGCAGAAGACTTACAGCTTATGCAGACCCCACCCTCCAGCAGAAGTGGAGAATCTCTGGTCTCGTTTGGACTGTTACCCACCAAATGATGTCAGTGGTGGGATTTTCCACCTGTGACATCATGTGAATGTTCAAAAACTTTTAATATTTTGGTGCATTTTGAATTTTGGATTTCCAGATTAGAGATGCTCAACCTGTTGAGGCTGGTGTTTAGCAAGTTATTTTCCTCCTTTTCTGCCTTAGTTCCATCGTATGTGAAACAGAGATAAAAATAGACCTTAATCACATTTATAAGGTAGTTGGTATTAAACACTTAGAATAGGGTGTGGGGTAGACAGGTAAGTGCTATAATTATGTATGCATTAATGTATCATATTAAATAAGTTATCTACAATAAAGGGAACAGCATGTATTTCTATTAGTTGCTTTATGTCAAGTCTTCACTTTGAACAATCTGCAAATAAGATCTTGATTTTGTGAAAGCTCTAACACTTTCTAGGGCCATCCTATTGGTGTTTACCACTGTATTTTTTATTTCAATTTTCACAATCCTCTGAGATAGATTAGGAAGACACTCTTTCTCAGTTTACAGGGATTTCAGTGTCTTACCAAACCCCAGTAGTGCAGAGCTGAACAGAACTTGATTCTGCCTCTGACTTCCACATCCTCACTGCCCCAGCTGACTTTAATGAACTTTAGTCAATTGTGGCTGGGTAATTGGTCTCCCATCCTCTTTGAAAGTACAGTGAAGATGTGAATGAGAGGTTCTTTTCCTTTTCACTTGCTAACATTACACTTTCCACCACAGGCTGCGGGTTTATTTCTTATTTTCCTTGCTGAAATGTACATGAATAATCTCAACACTCACAAAAGCATGGTAATTATGTGGAAAATGCATCTACACAACATTTGTGTTCATGATACCAAAGAAAATCGAGGGGAAAATTTTGAAGGAAGCTGAATTGCTGCATGAAAGTCCCAAATCTCACTTTATTTTAAATTTGAACAGACTACATAGAATCAAAAAAGATTCCAGAAATAATACATTAGAGTTAGTGCATTACTGTGATTCAGTTACAAATTATTTTCCACACTTATGTTGTTGTCATTAGTCTACAGTATTCTACATTTTATGTTGGATTTTGTTACCTAATTCTTTGTGACATTTATTATAATCAGTATACAGATTAGAATTCACCTATTGTGGATGTCCAATTTGGCAAAGAAAGTAATTATTACATATAAGGAACAAGTTGCTACATTATAGAAAGACTCAGGATCCATTTATTTATTAGGCTTCTTATGTTTAGCTAGCAGTTTTTGTAATGTGTGCTTATATGGTAATAGTTTTAGAGCAAGACTGCAACTAGAACTTAAATTACCGATTGACTCCGGATGGTTCATTTAATATTTTGCTACCTGGAGAGCTTGCTTCTGATCAAGGGGAAGTGGAACCAGAAGTTAAGAAGAAAATAAGGTCCATTTCTGTCAAATTGGTCACAATACTGTTACTCTGGAAAGGAGCTGACAAATTTATGGTGCAAATTCCAAATTTTATACTTAGCTAAGAACAGCTTATGTCTTTTGCATTTCCGGTCATTTGGCATTCTTATTTAGGTATGTTTAGCTTCTCCCTCTCACCTAAATACGAGGCTAAAAGGAGGAATTCATGACTTAAATAAGGAAAATACTCAATTGCGCTGCTAGCTCTTCTGAAGAACACACATTCTTTCCTCCAGCTGTATGAAATGTACACATTTTCTCTACAGTATTCAAATGGCAACTTTCATAGCTCCAAAAATATGAATTAAGCTGCTATTCAGGCTGACTGGGTCCAGGACCATGGTTGCATGTTATTAGCACCAACAGAATACTTACTTGTATTTTCATGTACAATGAAAAAATTTTAAGAGGATATTTATAAAAATATCCCAATAATATCTGGCAGGGAAGTGTTTTAGAAAAATTGTTAGCTGGGCATGGTGGTGCACACCTGTAATCCCAACAGCCTGAGAGGCTGGCAGGAAGATTGTAAGATTGAGGCCAGCCTCACCAACTTAGTGAGGCTCTAAGCAACTTAGTGAGACCCTGTCTCAAGATAAAAAATTAAAAGGGAGATGTGGCTTAGTGGTTAAGTGCTCCTGGGTTTGATCCCCGGTACAAATATAATAATTGTTGAGAACAGTTTTTAATTCTGTAAAGGCTGGATGCATTTTTATACTTTATTAAAGAACAGATTTCCAAATGAGTGGCTAGGTGACCTAGGGTTATTGCGGATACCTCAGGGCTGCCACGGGGAACAGGTGAGAGCTGTAGAAGGGACTGTGAGTGGCAGCTGTGGCCGTTAGGGATTTTCCACTCATGCCTAAACCTGAGTAAGAGCTCCTCATGACTTCTCATTTCGACATTGAAACCTGAGGATTCTGCTGATAAACCAGCAACACAATTTGAAAGCCACAACTTTCTTTACATTTGTATTAAATACTTTAACAACAATGTTTTTAAAAGAAATGTTGAAGTGTACTGTGTCAGGAAGCAGCATAAGCAATAAGCATGAGGACTCAGTTATAGACTATTAGAACCTTTCATAGGAAATAAAACATCCCGGATGATGATAAGACCAAGAGTTCACAAAAGGAACAGAGTATTTCATGTGGTCCAGGTATGTGAGGGATGCAAGGACTTTGGCATTTCTTTTCTGCAAGGCTGTCTATACACATTCAATTGGTTGTTGTCATTATTATTATAGTACCGGGGATTGACACCAGGAGTGCATTACCACTGAACTCATCCCCTATCCTTTTTATTTTTTATTTTTACACAGGGTTTTATCAAATTGCTGAGGCTGGCCTCAAATTTGCAATCCTCCTGCCTCAGCCTCCTGAGTTGCTAGGATTATAGTGTGTACTGCTGCACCTGGCCAATTGGTCATTATTTTTAAAAGCTGTTGTCCAAAACGCACAGACACTTAGATGCCAATCGCCTCTTCTCTGAACAACCCAAACACAGTCAGCCTCTAGACATCCAGAACAGCTCTAGATTTCCTTTGTACATCACTAAAACTCGAACTGTTGAATTAAAGTGAAGATTTCCAAAAGCTAATTTTTGTTCAATACTTGTAAAGCCACATAAGAAATATCACTTGCTAATAGATACGTTGTATTTCAAAAGTATAGATAGGAAGTCCATTAAAATCCAATGTGGATTGTTTTCCTTTGCTTCCCTTTTTTGTACCCAAAATCCATTTGACGCATTTCAACCTTTCACCTTAAACTTCATTTGACTGTGAGCCCTGCCAAATTCTCATCAAGGCCACTCATATAGATGCAAAAGGAAATATAAATTATTATCATTAATAATCCATCCTGTTCTTCCCCCACCTCATTTAAACTAATGGACCATATGTGGCCATTTTCTTTCAACTGTATCCAAGAATATTTCAGAACAAAAGAGGAGAGGAGGTTGTAAAATATCCTCCAACCACAACTTCACATTTATTTGCCAATTAAGACAAGAAAAGTAATGATAACTCTGATACTTTTCATCTGTCTTGATGAAAGTGATTCTTGATTAACATAGGATAATTACATTTTTGTTATTAAAGATTCCAAAGGAGAAAATTATTTTTCAGAATATTTCAAAGATTTCCACAGTTGAAGATGGTGCCATGGACAGACATGAAACAAAACTATCATAACCTATATGGTATAGCCTACTTGCTGATTATTTTTTCTTTGACTATTCACATTAATTGGTCAAGTTTTTACTTGTTTCTAAGAATGTTGAAATTTCTGTATGCATTGCAAGAGTGTGGAGTGCATTGGAATGAGAAGAAAATGCTTGTCAGGCACTAGGGGAAATGAAAGTGCAGGTGCCGCAGCAGTCTAAGGTAGACTGATTTCAGGAAAGAGCAGGTAGTAGGAAGAGACTGGGCTGCGGTTTGTAGTTAAGTAGAGTGAAGCTTGATAGAGGACTTTGGGATGTTTCAAATCTGTATGCGCGGAGAATGAAGGGGCAAAGGAGCCTCCTGGCAAATGTGGTAAAGATAAAGGGAAAGACAGCCGAGGCACAAAAGTTAGGTTCAGAGACCTACAGCAGGGCAGTGCAAGATGTTCTTCTCAACGCACGGTGGCAGCAGCCATCCTGTGACCAGGCCTCAAACCCAGGCCTGGCTGGTCCTAGGCTAGGAGCCTGGTTTACTAGCTGCTTCTCAAAGTGTGTCAAGAGCATTGTTGACATTACTTTTCACTGAGAAGGGAAGGCTGGCAAAGCTGTGAGACACTGAGCTCGGCCAGCACCAGTTCTGACCCCTGTGAGGGGGCATCCGCAGAGTGGAAGGAGGGTCAGCAACCTCCACTCTGGTTTCCCAGTTTCTTGTCTTGCTATCTTTCTTTTTCTTTTCTTTTCTTTCTTTCTTTTTTTTTTTTTTTTTTGGTACCAGGGATTGAACTCAGGGGCACTCGGGCACTGAGCCACATCCCCAGCCCTATTTTGTGTTTTATGTAGAGACAGGGTCTCACTGAGTTGCTTAGCACCTCGCTGTTGCGGAGGCTGGCTTTGAATTTGTGATCCTCCTGTCTTAGCCTCCCAAAGTGCTGGGATGACAGGCGTGCACCACCGTGCCTGGCTTTGCTACTCTTCTTATCCATTTTCCAACATGGAAAGATCTTTTCAAAATTGGGGTCATGTCACTCTCCTGCATAAAGCACTCACTTGACTTCTCACGTGGCTGAAAGAGTAGCCCCAGGCCTCAGCTCTGCACTTCATCTCACCTTGCCTCTGAGCTCTGGTTGCCCTGTCCTTTGCTCCCCATGGACATTTCTTATCCAGCACCTTTGCACTGGCTGTGCCTTTGACCCCAGAGTCTTGCCTGGATCTCCCTGTGACACTTCTTTAGCCCTGTCGCCACTCTGAGAGTGCTCTTATGATCTAGGACATTTACAGTATTAGTGTAAAATAATGTGAAATAAAATATCCTGATTCTTTTAGTTTTCACCAACTAAATAATTACCAATTCTTAATACCACAGACTATGAGTATACTCTAACCTATAACATTTAACTGGAGTTCTGCAAAGAAAGAATAAACATTTGAATGTAAATTGTTTCAAATACGTGATTTTTTTTTTTTTTTTTAGTGTAAGTAGATAGGACTGATTTCTCTGAGTTGTTTCATGACAATTTCTGTTTTTATCATCCATTAAATAAAAATTTGTTTGGGGCTTAACTAGGCTTGCTAACTTGGATAACTATAAAAATCTCTACAGTATGTAACTTAATTTTTTGTTGCACTCTTTTTCTAAAATTAACATTTTTCACCATTTAGTTCTCAGCATCTCATTATTTTGTTAAAAAGTTAGTTGGATTGAGTTAATTTCCTTGTGATTTATTTATTTACTTTTATGGTGCTGGGGATGGAACCCAGGGCTTCACGCATGGTAGGCAAATGCTCTGCCATTAAGCTATATTTCTATCCCTTTGGAATTTGTTAAAAAGAACTAATTAACCCAAGAAACTACCAACATATATGCTTATTACTTTTTACTGGAAAATAAAATAAAATCATGTATTTAGGAATTTGGAGACAACGAGTCAAATTTTAATTTGATCAGTTTTATCAAGTTGCAAATAGGAAATAGCCTAATTATTTGAAAGCATTCTTAAATTTGTCATGTATACTATGAAAAATCAGAGTAAAAATGTAAACATACTAAACAAGTTTTTAGGTTTATCTGCATAAGAGATCCAAGATGTTTACATTTGCAAGTCATTATTTTTTAATTAAACCAAATCAGGCATGTCTGTGTCCAGAAGTGACAAAATAAACCCATTTCCTACCTCAGCCATTGTGCTACTGATACCAAGGGAAGCCGTACTTGGTTTTCTCCCCCATAACAAAATGCCAATTAAATAACCTGGAAACTGTTAATGATGAGCTGGAGGCTGGCTTCCATCCCTCCATCTGAAACAAAGCACATTTGCTCCCGTTTTGCCCACTCTCAGGGAGTGTTCGATGGGCATAGAAATCGTGGTATACATTTCATACTGGATGCAACTGGCCTGCACTACATTATAGGCATTGTTATTCTGCTATTTCGAGTCAGCTCATTGCCGTTTAAGAACTGCCAGTATTCAGTTATGGGAGAGAACTGCTGCTACCGTCAGCTGTAAGAACCATTTTCTGTAGTAAAAAAACAAATGCAGAAAAAAATCTATAGCTTGTCAATAAAAGTGCATGTGTTTTACCAGGTAAGGTGAAGCAGGATTGTGCTGCTGTGTAATAGGTAACATCAGATCATTGGTCGTTGGCCCTCTCTAGTTTGCCTTTCCTGATTCAGGGGCCCTAAGCTCCAGGTACATCTAGTCATGAAAAATCAGCGTTATCTTAGAGCTATGGCCATTTGTTTCCTCCTCAACTCATTGATTTTTCATTGACTAAAATATTAGTTGATGTTTGGCAACATTTATGAGTAGTTCCTTTCGATCTGCTTTTCTTTGTAAAGACTTGCTTCCAAGTGTTTCTGGTGCTGTTTTTTTCTTTAATTTAGCGCTCATGGAATTATTGAAAAACTTGGGTTTTAAATATCCTCATTCATTTTTTTGTACTGAATTAAGAGCTAGAAACGAATTTAAAGTATTTGTGGTTTTTCTCCCCCATTTTCAACACATTGTTTTTATAAAATAAATTGTAAAACTGACATATGAATAAAATATTGACATATAAGAAAATTTAAAAATTGACATATAAATACTTCTTTTGTGGTACTGGGGATTGAATTCAGGGTTCCTCAACCACCATGCTACACCTCTATAGCTCTTTTTATTTTTATTTTGAAACAGGGTCTCCCTAAGTTGCTGAGGCTGGCCCTGTACTTGCAATCCTCCTGCCTTAGCCTCCTGAGTAGCTAGGATTACAGGTGCATGCCACCACACCTGGCTGAATATAATATTATATTGAGTTATTTTATAGAGTTTATACAAGCCCAGGATTGAATTCTATAATCTCCAGATTCCTTTGTTGTTAGTTATTTATTTAACCAAAAACATAAAATTGGACAAAATTATCATAAACATTTCTATTGCTGACTGTGTGAATATAGTCAGATATTGTGAAGAATGCTTGATCTTGTTATGACAAAGTCTACATACATCTTGAAATGGAGTTGGAAGCCAATGTTATAAAGCTAGAATGCCTGGGTTCAAATTCAGGCACTAATAGTTAACAGCTTTGTAAATCTAACCTAACTACCCATTTTCTAACATAGACTATGAGATGAATAGCAGCACCAAATTCATATAGTTTATTGTAAAGGCAAGTTGTGGTCTGTGCACAATAACCAACAAATGACCTGAAATTTGTGAGCTCTCAATAAATGTTGCTTATTTTTATTTTAACTGTCTTTAACGTTTTAAATTATGATTTGGTTCTTACCACTTTTACAGATTGATTCAATGACAACATTTGAGTTTGTTCACTCAATGGTAGTAGATAAATATGCTCCTGCCCTATTTCTGTGTGTATGAATTTATGAAACAGAAGCAGAATATAGAGATGGATGGTTTTCCCCTCATAGGCCAGAGAATGCTGCAACCCTTCTTCCAGGTAAGCGAGGTGTTCACTAGGAAAATACCAGGAGACTTTAGGGAATGACTTGTCTTCCTGTCATGAATGTACTAAATTAACATCAATGTGAGTGGGAATTTTGGAATTAAGTTTCCATCCTAGAACACTTATGGAGGATGACAGCACTCCAGTAGAATTTGGAGCTGCACATTCAATTTTCAATCACATTTCCTTCCAAGATGATTTCAGTGTATTTCATTCTTGTGTTAAATGTAAACATGTGTTTAATTAGCAAGTATCTTTTCAGAATTTTTGTCATGGTGATTTTGGTTGTTCAATTTTCAAAGATATAAACTAAATAGATGTTCTTCATTTTAAATTTAAATTAAATTTAAATTTAATTATTTCATTTGGTAGGACATATTTTGCAAATTTTCTTTTATTACATTTAAGAAAAGAATGAGCTCTAAAATTATAATAATTTTATGTCATCTTTAAGAGAAAATTGGAGTGTTGGAGAAACGAGATAGAATATAAGGATACATAGGACTTACAATAAAAACATTTTTATTGACATTTTTGTTATCAAGGTGTTAAAAGTTCCTTGCAAATAATTATGATTTCAATAGCCATCATTTTCTCTATAGGAGAAAAGTTGTATATTTCTTTGTTTCCTTGAAATTTATAAAAAAGTCCCTTCTAAGTGTCATCTGCACATTAGTTGTCTCTAGATGGCTGTCTTTGTTCAGTAATGACTTCAATCTTAATGTCTGTTTCTGCTCTATTTAATACCTGTATTTCTAACCAAGCCTGAATGGCAGAGGGAGGGTCAAGCAAAATTGAAGCTTTAATTGCAACAGATGGGTAATTTTATTTTGAGAAAAATTATAATCCCTACAATAGATGTAATCACTAGAGACATTTTTAAATGTGCTATGCCACATGAAGAATCTATATGTAAAACTATTATAAATCTAAAGGAAATACATTTAAACAATTACTGAAATTTTCACATTTCTTTATCACTTAATGTTGTTCAACACATCCAACATACAAGAAGAACATGGAGAAATTGTGAATGAATAATGCTGACTTCTGTTCTTCTTGATCCTCTGTGTAACACCAAACTTGGAAACACTAGTAATGGCAAGAAGAATAACTTGAGCAATATTTGCCATGGTTTGCTCAACCCCAGACCACCTTAAATGGAATATCAGAACTGTGAGTCTGGTCTTTTCTCAGTTCAGTTTCTTCCAAGCAATGATGTCAACTAGTATAACAGGCAAGAATATGCAATTGCAATTCTACCTCTGAAGATCTGAGCAGAGTTGGAATTACAGGAATTTACCTATGCATGGAGAAATACTTATATGTGCACATACATGCATATAGTACTATACATGTACCATTTATAAACATGTTGACTTGGGTTACACATAGAACACATGCTACATGTCCTTTATAAAACATCTTGATTTATTTGTAACCTCCCATGTCTCATTTTTTAAAAGATGAGTAATCAAGCAGTACAATGTAATCCAAAAGCCCACATCCTATTGAAAAGCAAAACATTGCAAGAATTTTAAGAAGTGAAAGACTTGTCTGCTCTTACCATCACAACTGAACATGGACATGCAAGTGACCTAACTTGCAGTTATACTTTTTATTGCCAAGCATATCTTATAACTATTTGATGTAAATCAGAAAAAGCAACTAATTTTCAAGTAAACTTTTTATTAAGTCAAAACACAAATGCAGGAAACACACCAACCCTGGGGTCCGGAATGCTCTTTTTAGGGTACCTTGTGATGTCAGCACCCCCTCAAAGAAGCACAAGGTCAGCAATTCCTCAGCACCTCCCTGGACACCCTCCTATCACTGCTCACACCAAAGTTTGTTCATTATTCTCACTTCTGATACTGTAGATAGTTTTGCCAAAAGCAACTCTTGATTTAACTACTGTGCATGTACTTAGAGCTGTGCTAGTGGTTAAGTGAGATCTCCACTAATTAAAACCAATTTTATTCTGCAAGAAGTTACCAATTAAGGAAGAACTAGGTGATAGAAGTTGCGGGCAGTGCTTACATATGCTGAATATACTTATCACTTAATGAAAAGTGTGGATGCTAGTCTTCACAGGCCTCATTTCTGGAAATGGGACCTCGGACCTGGGAACCTGGCCTCTTTGCCCCCTTCCAAGCTTTATCCCTGACCTGCTTTGCCATTGATCATTGGGAGTTTGAAACAAGTAACTCAAATGCTTAGCTGCAGAAAGAGAAGATAGTCTTAAAGGGAATTGTGGGACATGAATGGTAGCAGCGCTTGCTGAAATCCTTTTTTGTCTGGGCTGAACCTTTGTAAATACAATATTCACCTTCACTTTCTCCCAAGGAACATGAATAGCCCCGCGTAGGAATTGGTAAATGAGCCATGGAGAATGGGGAGGGAATCAAATTGAGTGAGATAATTTCAGCTGCTGGGAACCTTTAATAGGCATGTAAACAAGAAGGGTTTGTTGTGTGAGTGCTGTCTCAGAGGTGGGGGGCTCTTGTCTCTTCCTGCTGCTGTCTTTGCAGCCGTTTCTGTTTAATTTCCAACAGTCTCCTGATGGTTCACTTCAATTTGAAACTGCTCAGTCCATTATTTCATTATTTTTAGCCTAGAACAAAAGAAAACCTTTTGCAGCAGCAGTCCTTGTAAGTTGGTGGGTTGTGTAAGGCATGTCATATCATTTTTCAAAGTAGCTCTACAACATGGAAATGTGTGGCTGAAGGACTGGAGAGATTGCTTGTGATGCATTTTATTTGTATCAGAGGTAAAAATAAAATAAAACAGCAGGAGAATTATGCCTAAAAGTTTCTGTAATGCAAGAAGCTTTTTTAGCTGAAAGGACTAGGTTTTGTTTTGTCTTCAAAATCCCTTATGCTGCTGTTGTAAATGTATCCTTATTTTTTGTTTGTAGAAAAATAAGTGAAAATGGACCTTTGGTCTTTGCTTCCCAGTTTCGAGTCCTGTGTTACTTTTCATTCTCCAATCCTTTCTCCAGGAGGCTCCAGAGTGTACACACCATCGCACAGTCTTTCTTTCTGGGACCTGTGGTGCTTAGGGTAAGACGGCTTTATACACAGTAAACCAAGAAGAATTTCAATTACATGAGAATTCCAATTCCAGTTGTAAGCATAACTATCTTAGAATAAGGGACATAAAGAAAATCTGCTAGGTTGATGATTAAAATATTTCCACATCTATTTTAGCAATTTATAGATCAACATAAATATTAGGCTCCCCTACAATTTCTGAATAAAACTTTTTTTCACATTAACTGTGCATATAAAATATCTTAAGAGTACTGATTTTTGTGTCTTGTCAATTGTTACATATCTCTACAAAATAAACCAATATACTGTTTTTAGTGATTTTAAACATGGTAGAACTTAGCCCTCGTTGCTGTGTGCTCTAAACATAGACTTTACTGTTGCAAATATCTGATGAAATTAAATTTAATACTTCATTTTTATCCCTATTCTGCCTTTGATTTTGCTAGTTGCTAAGAAAAAAATCAAACAACCTAATTAAATGTTTTTAATTTATCAAACCGAATGTAAAAAACAACAAATACTATAAATCAACTAATAAAATGAGGTGATCTTATTTCTGGGCTACTAATTTTTATTTTGAAAAACATTGTCCAATCAAAGTTCAAAACAAAAGCCTTGTTCCCGTCAAGGAAAAGTAAGTGGTCTGGGACCATAAAATACGTTTTGCAAAGGAGAACGAGGATGCTAACTTTGAATGAGAGAAGGCTTTGGGTCTGCTTTGGTGTAGTTTATGCTCTTCTTTGGATGTCATACACCCCAGTGAATCATTATCACAACAACAAATATACGCATAGAAGAGCAGCTTTCTGTGTATACCTTCCAGGCTGTGACCACAGTGGCTTCAGTGGAATTTAGTAATTTATTTCTGGCCAGAAAAGGAGCAAAGCTAACATTTTGAAATTTCTCATTTTTTTCCTTACCAAAATCCATTTTCTGCAAACTAATTATGATAGAAGTAAATGACAAAGCCTATAGTGCTTTAGATGATCAACCCTGTGGTGGTAATGCATCAACAGGTTGATCTCTCCAAAAAAGATCAATTTGTACAGATGAAATCAGGCACTAGGGAAGACATTTCCTATTTTCTCTTCTTTTATAACAGGGATGGACTAACTGCAGGGTAGGGGTCAGAGATGACCTGTTGCCTGCCTCTGCAGATAAAGTTTTGCTAGAACACAGCCACCCCTCGCCAATTATGTATCTACTAAGTTGATTTTGTGTTTTGACCATACTAAATTATGTGGTTTTGATAAAGACCACATGGCATATGAAGCCTAAAGTATTCACTGTACTGCGTGACCCTTTAAGAGAAATTTTGCAGTCCCTGTTTTAGAAAAGAAATATCACACTTCATCATGTATTACAGAATCACGTTTATGCTCTGGATTCACTGTATTTTGACTTCTTTATTCAATATATAAACACAGATAAATCTTTAATAATAAATAACTGTCAACATTTATCATCGCCTAGTATGTGCCAGATAATGTACTATAAAAAATGGTGTTTTTTGAAGATGCTAAACGTGTGGTTATTTGTTGTGTAACAATACAAAACTAATGGAGTAGGTATTCCTATTTTGTTGGTAAAATCCCATGTCATCAAAAGATTAGGTAAATTCCTAATATTTAGCAGGTTGCAGAATCTATACTAAATATCTCCTGCCAGATATACCTTACTGAAAACTGTATTTTATTTTATTTTTTGGTATTTCTTGGGAAAATTTCTTCCAGAGTAGTTTCTATTTTCAAAAGGTTGTTCTTATTTTCTACCATTAAACAGTGTCTCAGAAATAAAGTTAACGTGGAGATTTGATCAAGGAGAATGAAATGTTGCAAATGTTTGAATGTACTCTTCTTTCATCTTCAAGATTGATTTAAATATCATATTTTATGTGGAAGAAATAAACATCATTTAAAAAAATATTCCATGTGGTCTGCCTTATCAGATTATCTCTTTGGAGCCACTGGTTTTGAACGGCATTGTTTTCTCTTTTCTTTTTACTTTTGGACTAGGGAATACACCCTGGGTGCTCTACCCTTAGTTACATCCTCAGCCATCTGCATGTTTTCTTTTGAGACAGGGTTTCTGTAAATTGCCCAGTCTAACCTTGAACTTGAATTTGCACTCCTCTTGGCTTAGCCTCCAGAGTAGCTGGGATTACAGTTTTGTGCCACTGCACCTGGCCAGCAGCTTCATTTTAAAGTGATGTGGAGTAGACAAAGCAAGTTCATCTGCTTATTGTTTAGAACATCAGAAAGAAGAGATATTTAAAACCATGTTATTATATATTTTAAATATTGTGGTAAAATAGAAGGATCAAAAAGAATATGACCATATGATAATCAGGAACAGTTTATAATGCTGCTGTTGTTCTTTTTTTCCTTTTTAGAATTAATTAATATTAACAATAAAGTCAAAGTAAGATGTATTATGAATCTGGAATTGAGTCATAGGGTTACAAAACTGCATTTAGACTAATTTAAAAGTAACATTGACTCTAGGAATCATGAAGCCAGAAAACAGATCTGCTCAAGCACTTAATGGCGCTATCAAAAAATTACATATTTAAGATATGTCACCATATAACTGTCTAGCCAACTGTTTTGTTACTAACCGGAAGGGTGTGCAAAGAAAGCTGACATTTCTGTCCTGGCAACTACTGCTTGCTTGCAGATGGGTCAAAAAATGGGACAGAATTTTGTGGAGGCTCTTCTGCAATGCCTTAAGCCACTGTTAAAGAGGCCCTCAGAGACCCCTTTACTTCCTGTGGTGTATCCAAAGCATCACCTGAATGCTGTGCGACTCTTGCAAAGGAGCTTTATTCAAAATTTCCTAAGCCTGTGCAACTGTGAACAACACTTCATAATGTGTGTTCAGTATCTAAATAATCACTCAAAATATGAAGGAGATTACAAGTTTAGAGCCAAATGTGAATACATCAGAACCTAAAATAAAAATTTCTACCAAGAGATAGTACTTTAAAGAATTATTATGCTTCCTGTTTATATATCTGAGAGAAATAACAGTGTGAATGACTTTAGGGTTTTTATTTAGCAACGTTTTATTGAAATGGACACCAGGGTACAAATTAGAAAGAAAAACTAAGTAAATGGAGATTGTGGGAATAAGGTGAAATGGATTCGTCATTGTACCTCAGTCAGAGTGGCTAAATCAAATCATATGTGATTTCACTAAAGGTCTGGAATGTGGTTTGTCTTCCCAGGGCACTGCTGGACATTCTCGTAAGTGTCCAAAGCATGGACCAAAGCATGCAGCGCAACAGAATCTGATTGAAAATATGAGCTGCCTTTAATTATTTTAGTCATTATTTTCATTTTAGTTTTTTGCAAAAAACTTGGAAGTACCACTGTGCTCTTCTCTCTTACATCTGCTGGAGAGATAAAGATACAGAATAAAAGAATGTGGGCTTTGGAATAAAAACTATCCACCTTCGATTCCTGTGCCCACTTCACACCTGAGTTGCCTATATCCAGAATAGGATGAATCCTTCCCCATCAGCAGCAAGTTGGGAGGATTAAGAAAGGCAAAACACCCAGCAGAGCTGTAGCATAGGGACTCCTCCACAGATGGGTGTCACGGTGAATATTCTTGCTGGCATTTTCACTCTTGGTAATGAAATCTGTCATTTTCTCACAGACCAAGAAATGTCAGTTTTTACCTGTAGCCATTTTGGTTTTCTGGGTTCATATGAAAGTCCATCCTAACTGTAGTAATAATAAAATATCTAGCGAGATATACTTTGAAACATCATCAGCAGTCATTGATTGGACTTGCCAAAGCTGCTGCTACTCATGGTTTGTATATTGTTGTAGTTTGAAATTTATAAGCATTATAAGAAGATTAACCCTGCCTTCAAATATTAGTGGCCTTGTGCTTGTACCACAGAGTTTAGGGGTATTTCAGTAATATAGGATATTTAAAACATTCAAGTCGATATTGCTTATCTTATATTTGACTCTCTTTGGCTTTTTAATGAAGACTACAAGGAAATATTAAACTATACCTTAAGAAAACCAGAAAGTTACACAAAAATCTGGAAGAAAACTAATGTCATGAAAGAATCTGTAGAACAGAATGTCAAAGACTTCCAGGTGCATAGCAGTGGATCAAACGTCCAAATCCTTTGTTTCTCATGGAACTACTACTGGCACATACAGTACATCCTGCTCAGAATTCCTAAGCATATTTTTAATGGAGCAGTCACATTAGGAATTTAGAACTACTGATCATGAACTTTGGTATTTTTTCAGTGGAAACATCTCATTGCCTGAAACACCAACCTGATATGTGACCTAATAAAAATATTAAAAATTTCTAAATAAAACTGCTTCAATCAGAAAAGAAAAACAATTTTTAAGGAAAGACCAGCTTACCATATGATACTGTTCATTTGGATAACTGAATTAGCCACTTCTCTAGCTCCCCCATTCACTCAATGGTTTTTTGAGGCTTCATTTGTTTGTCTTAACATGACTTTGTTTGCTTTAAACTTCTAATTCTTGCCTTGCTATCTCTTAGAACAAATTTCTTTATGCACATTTGTAAGTGAATATATATAAACATGTACATGCATTATACATATCATAAACATTTTAAATATTTATATGGTCAGCATATCCTCAGGAACTTTCATTTATGCCCTATCGATTATATATTTTACACAGTTGCTGAAGTGGCTAAATAAAGCCAGATCTACCTTTCAGCTCTATCAGACTCTATGCTCATTTCCTTCTTATTTAAAAACTCATAATTTGTTTAACATTTATTTTAAAACTCTTTACTTATTCATAAAATTCATAGAATGTTCATCTTAATACATACAAATATAGTGACAGGTTGAAATTCTAGAATTTAGAAAATAATGACTCCAAAATGGTCTGTAATTATCAGGAATGGTTCTCTATGACTCACTGAAGGAGTTCTCCTCTTAGAACATGTGAAAATTGGTTTCAAGTTACTCAGTTACTTTTCCTGAGTTGAGACAGCTATCTGAAAGGATGCTCACAAGTGCAACTTGAAGTGATTGAATAAGATCATAGTATTACGGATAAAAAGTGTTAAAATCTCAAGTGCTCTTTTCTCAGGACTCGATTTAGTTTCCAAAATAATATACAATAATTTGTATTTATTTCTATATCTCATTTTCATCTTCATGTCAAAAGTTTTACATGCCTTATAATAATAAAGGAATACTACTGGTACAGTGGCAAATGCCCACAATTCCAGCTGCTAGGGAGGCTGAGACAGGAGGATGGCAAGTTCAAGGCCAGCCTGGGCAACTTAGAGAGACCTTGTCTCAACAAAACAAAACAAACAAACAAAATGTTGGTAATGTAACTAAGTGGTAGAACTTTTACCTAGAATGTGTGACATCCTGCACCCAGGGTTCAGTCCCCAGTACTACAAGACAAAACAAAACAAAAAAAACAAGAAAGAAAAAACAAATACCATACCATGAAAAAAATTCTAAAAAGAATGACTACTTCAAGCAGATGTCCAAAAAGAATATTAAAGTTATCCAAATATTGTGACCTAGAGATAAATATATTTGACCTTGTGATGTACAGATTCATAGCATTTTATTTTATATTATTATAAAACACACTTAAACTGAGATCACTTTTTTGAATATTTATTTTTTAGTTGTAGGTGGACAGAATATCTTTATCTTATTTTTATGTGGTGCTGAGGATCAAACCCAGTGCCTCACATGTGCTAGGCAAGCACACTACCACTGAGCCATAACCCCAGGCCAAAATGAGATCACATTTTTGATAATACAATGTTTCAGAATGTAAAAATATACAGTAAGGTAATTTCCTCTAATGTGATTGATAATGACTGTATGGTATTCTACGGTTTGGTTATACTTTTGTGATAATATGATGCTTAGAAAAATATCTTTGTAATCTTAATTATTTTGTGTAAATTGTAAAAAAAAGTAGTCAAAATGATATAAATTTTTGAGGTTCCCATATGAATTGCTTGGAAATTTGTAGCATTCCTTTGATTTTTAATGCAGTTTGAGTCCTTCTCACTTATTTTAGCCACTTTAATTTCTTTTATATAATGTTTCATTTATCTCTTTTGCTATTTTCCTTCTGTGGCATTGATATAATCTCCTGGATTTGCAAAATCTCTTTAGAGTATAAAGTAATAAACATATTAACTGGCATGCATTTAATATATTTTTCTTTAAATTGTGGTAATAATTTATTTAAGTTTATAAAATATATCACTTTTAAATTCATAATTTCTGCATTTCATTTTACCAACTTTCCTATAAGAAGGCAATACAAAGCAGAAATTATCTTAGAAAAATGCATGTCAGATATCAAAAGCTATGTAAATATTAACTGTTACAATGATTCTTTTATAACAGGGGAAATTGTGGCACAGTTATGCTATGCTTGTCAAGGTCACAGAGGTTAAAATGTGTTCCTTAAATGTAAACTGAAGCTGATAGTGTCTAATTACTCATTAGTTCGAATGGCCATTTCTTCAAGGACTCAGGGTTTTTTTTGATGGGAAATGATACTTAAAAAGTGAAGCTCTGAGCCGTAGGCATGTACATCACTAAGGATGTGTCATTGCTACCAGGCTTTAGAGGGGGAAGATAGAATATGCGCGCATGCACACACACACACACACACTCAACAAGCATCCTCCTTTTCTTTCAAATTACATCTTTGAATTTTCTTCCACCCTGAGACCCTGGTTCCTAACATCAATGTACTTACCTGTGTGATCTACCCTATATTACACATAGAACTTTAGATTAACTACACTTGCACAACAGTAATAAACAAAATAACTAATTCCTTTGTAATTATTTTTGTCTGTAAAATTTTTATCACTAAATGTACATAGAGTACTCCATCCAATCATTACTTGAGTTCATCCTGTGTGTTATTTGAAGTTAGGTTTTTGATA
The DNA here is from genome assembly GCA_004024805.1 of Geosciurus inauris. NCBI lineage: Eukaryota > Metazoa > Chordata > Mammalia > Rodentia > Sciuridae > Geosciurus > Geosciurus inauris. The sequence continues at coordinate 203,829 of PVHX01000477.1, read as the reverse complement.
TAAGTGTATAAAGATGCAATTTGAGGTTGACTATTTTATCCTTTATGTTTTTTAGTTTTGAATACATGAAATTTTGACATGGTTCAAAAATCAAGACTGTATACAAAGTTATTCTCACTTCCAACATTATCCCATTTTCTCCATTTCCTCCATCCTCCCTGAGTGATGATTTTTAATTATCTGATTTATTCTTCCTAGATTTCATTTCACAAAAATACAAGGGCATATACATTGCTTTCTTATATTTTTTCTTAAAAAAGAGTAGATTATGAGGTGTTATTGCATTCTTATTTTTGTCATGAAATAATATATTTTGGAAATCATTCCATAGCAATTTATAGAGATTCTGTATGCTTATTTGCTTATGTTTCTGTACAAATCTATCATGGTAGTTTGTTTCCAGTATTTTGTTATGACAAATAATTCTTTAGTGAATAAATTTGTTCAGATGATATTTTATATTTGTGGAGTTCTGTCCTTAGGGTGACTTCCTAGTTGTACTGGGGCTATACTCTTGGCATACTAATCAGAGTGTTTACTCTTGGTTTTGACAGGTGGTAGGCTTTAGAATTTTTGCTGATTGATAGGCCAAAAGTGATATCTTAGGGTAATTTTAATATGCACTGCTTTTTAAGAGTTAAATCTGGCCTCTCAATATATTTAAGGGTGTTTCACCATATCAATTTTTGTAACTTTTTTTCCTGCTGTTTTAATCAGTTGAGGATTTGATCTTTTTCTACCTTTTTAAAGAGTACTTAATGTTAACTCTTTATCTGTAATGTCTATTATAAATATATTTTCTAGTCTTTCATTTTTATTTAGATTTTGTTAATGTTTTTCTATTTTTTAATGTAGCTTATTTTATTAGTATTTTATTACATGTAAATTTTGAATCATATTTAGAAAGGTTTACCCTAAATAAGCTTTAAAAGAAAAAAATACACTTTCTTCTAATAATTGTAATATTAGTGCTCTTTTGAAAGCAAAATAAGACCTATTAATAATATCCCTGGAATTTCAAATGTAACCCAGGTTTTCCAAGAAAAACAAGGAAATACAGTTGTTACAGGTATAACACCAACATCATTTATTTTCTTGCTTAACTTTAGGTTAAAATCATAGATCTACTTTCTCAATCTAAACTATACTCTCATCCATCATCAGTGGCAATGCTATACTATTAGGCAAAAGAATGCTGTCTTCTCAGATGTTGTCAGATTGTAGCACAAATGTACATTAGGCTATTCTTCTCCTTAAAAGCTTTTCTGATTAAAGAAATGTAGTATTTCTTTCTCTATTCTGTGTAAGGATCGAGTTTCAGATCTTTATTTTTACTTAATAACTAATAATCAATATTCTCTAAAAAGCAATACTTAACCATTTTTAATTATTCTAAATGGCAAAATTAGAAACTGGCAATTGTCATCTATTAAAAAAAAAAACAAACTTAAAGGAAATGCAACCATCCATGTTAGAGCCAATTTAAATCCCATGGGGAGAATGAAATTGATTCCTACTGAGAGTTTTACATGTACTGGTGCTTTCCCTATGTTATCTCAATTAATCTCTAGAAAGCTCAACAGAGTCAATATTGCTATCTTTAATGTAGCAAAGACAGAAGCCTGCGCCCAAAAGTGAACTAACCTGTTCAATGTAGAAAGTTAGAAATTAAGTAAATTAGGATATAAATTCAAAACCTCACAACTCCAAAGTCCTTTCTATTCTGTAATATTTTTTTGGCCTCAAAGAAGAAACAAATTGCTAATTTTCCTTGGAACTTCTGAGAAGAAATTGTGATGGTTTTATTTATTTGAATGTTATATGTTAGCAATACAATGGTAAGCTCCCATGATGCTCAAATTATCACTGTACCTGACACATACAGACTAAACCCTATCTTCCAGTAAATCCCAACACAACACATTACAGAATATTTGTTTCAATGTAGTCATGCTGATAATCTTTCTGGACCAGCTCATATGGTTTTGGATATTCCTTGCATGCAGGAATACATGCTTCTTTAATTTAGCCACCCTCCCCCCATTCTGTTGTCATCCTAACAAGGGATCTGTGTTCCTGGAACATGAGTTTCTTTAAAGGCTTCTTTCAGTAGGTCATTGAGGGATGGACTCACTTTTGGAGTCTAAGGACTTGAAGGACATGTGTAGCCTTGGGCCTCATTTTGAAAGCACTATCCACTGCATATTAAATGACAAAGCCAAGCTTTTATTTTCCTACCTTGGACTTGGATCTATTTAGTGATGCCACGACATTTCTATCAGGTTTCCTCCATAAGGCCCTTTCAGAACACAAATAAAAGAATGAATACAGGAGCTGAGCTTTCTCCTATTCAACTTTCAGCTCTGTTAGCTTTCAATACCAGAAATGTATTTAAAACTGGATAAGGTTTGTTAACTCTTATATACCACTGTCACTCATCCACATAGAAAAGAATGAAACCATATATGTGATAACATTTGCAATTCAAATCAAGCCATTTCACTTTAAAAATATAGTGTGTTGTAAGTTGGAGAGGACAGGGGAGGCACAAAATAAGGCTTCATGTTGACCTTTGCTAAAAAACATTGAAACATGAAATTTTAGCTATATAATTTTGGTACATTCTTTAGGGTATTTTATAATGAGAATTTTCTGATGAGTTTATGCTTCAGATTTATTCTTACTATGCTAGAGCACAAAAGTTTTTTTAAAAAATAAATGTTTTGTTCCAATTTAGACTTTTACAAGTAGGAAAGCCAAGGAATAAAGCTACTTCCATGTTTTTCAAATATTTATGCTAAAATAATATTTTGTAAATATCATCCATAATTTTTCCCACATCTTTTGAGATTCCTCTGAAGAGACAAACAAAGAGAACTGAATGGGTATAATCACAATCTCCCAAAACACTGCACAAAACAAGCAAACATCAAATTCATTTCATGAGGGTTAAACTAAATTTTATGGACTGTCACTCAGAGAGTATTGTTTTGATAATTTCATAAGGTGATAATTCCAATGGCTTCAATTTGCTTTACCTAGAAAAATAAACAAAATGCATTGTTTGAGCCACATCAGTAACAAAATGCATTTTCATAATTTAACTTTATTTATTTAAAAATCTAAAATGAAAACAGCACAATAAATGTTTACAAGTTTGGGTTTGTGTCATGACTAGGTGATATACTGCAAGTCTTAGGAAAAAAATTGAAGCAAGAAAAACTATGATTTCAGCATGCATCTACTGTCAATATTGTATTAGGCTATTTTTAGTAAATATTTACAGATTAACCAGATGCAAATCATAGAATCATCTTTATCATTATTATGCGAAGTCTCTCAAATCTAACAACTACCCACCCAATCCATATGGTGGTTCAGTAAGCAGTAGTCTTTATGATACGTGAACCACCTAGCACTTGGCACCTGAATCAAGCAGAAAATCTGATCCTTTCAGGAACAGGGAGTTTGAATCTACAGAGCAATAAAATGGGGTGTGATTTGTGGCTGAAGCAAGCATAAATGATCCTTCTGTGAAAAGTACAGAATGTTCTGTCCCTAAGGTCTACAAAATGACTCACATTCCTACCCCTTCTGAAGCCTAGTGGATCAGCTCCTCCTTTGATTTAGTAACAGCCTTTCAGTAATTTTTCTAGTTACATTACCTCATTATTTTATGTTACTTAGAACTCAAAGAACTTTAGAAGTCTCTATGTTTGGGCTTTTCCTTGATATACTAGTTTACTTATAATACCCAAATTTCATAAACCATACATACTTCTCAACATGCTTTGAATGATGTTTATATAGAAAAAAATATATATCATTGCCAGGTGGGTTACATATTTTTAACAAAATTATGTGCAAAAACTTCAAGAATCTAGAATTACATTATAAATACAATTTATAGACCATCAGAGTCATGTTTAAACATCTTGAAAAACATGTCCAATGTCAACAATGGGGATGTGCATCTTGTATATTGCTAATGCTGAGAGAGGCCATTGCCCTATACACAGCCATCTCAATTGGTTTCAAGAGATGTTTTAAGCAGTAAATGTTAAATAAAGTGCTAACAGTGTTTTTATTATGTTCTTAGAAATGGGTTGAGAGTTTTGGTCGGTATATAAATTATACATTTTTCCATTAAAAATGAAAAAAAAAAAAACACCTCTCCTTTTTTCTCCATAGTTAGCTTGCAAATACTGGCAGTTTTAGCCTATCAAATAACACTTATACAACATTACAAGTGGTAAGCTCTCAAGAAAAGTGAGTAGTAATGTTCTGGAGGTTCAGATGAAAGAGAAAAAGTGATATGTAATCACAGAGATGTTTGTCAAAGAGAGATTATTTGCGACAGAATTTTTGAACTATCTGAATAGAAGTAATAGATGAATCAGATTGCCATAAAAAGATTTTGGTTAGAGAAAATAAACTATTCTTTGAAAAATATTTTGGGGATACTTAAGATAGGAATAGACCTTCAAAATTATTTCCTTACATATGTATGTGGCTATGTGTGATTTACTTAGGAAATGATCAAGGGCTTCTATCAAATTCTCCCACCTCCCACATGAAAATTAAAAGAGTCAAAGTTATATCAAAATGAACGATTAAAACTAAAAATTTTCAAGAAAATATCATGACTATTTTTAAAAGTTTTGCTCTCTATGAGAAATACTCAAAATAAAGTTTAAATTATTAGGAGTGTGTGAGTCAGCTTTTCATCATGTGACAAGTATAATAGAGGAGGAAACGTTTATTTTGGATTCATGGTTTCAGAGGTATCAGTCTATGGTAGGCTAACTCCACTGCTCTGGGCCTAAGGTGAGGCAGTACATCATGGCAGAAAGGCAGGGCAGAGGAACTGTTCTCAGCTCATGGTAGCTAGGAAGCAGAGAAAGAGAAGGAAAGAGGGAAGATACACCCTCCCAGGGCACACTCCCACTGACCTGTCTCCTCCAGCTGCCCCACATGATTAGAGCCACCACCCAGCCAGTCTTTTCAAACTAGGATGAACTGATTAGGTTAAAGTTCTCTCCATCCTCTTGCCTCGGATCATCCTGCATTAATAGGAGCTTTGAAAATTGGTGAGGATGTGGGGGAAAAGGTATGCTCATATCTTGTTGGTGGCACTACAAATCAGTGCAACCACTTTGGAAAGCAGTATAGGGATTTCTCAAAAAACTAGGAATGGAACCACTATATGATCCAACTCTTCAATATATACCCGAGAGATCTAAAATCACCATACTACATGGATATAGCTATATCAAGGTTTATAGCAGCACAATTTACAATAGCCACACTATGGAAACAATCTAGGTGCCCTTCAACAGATGAATGGATAAAGAAAATGTAGTATATATACACAATTGAGTATTACTCAGCCCTAGAATGACATTTGGTGGTTAATGGATGGAAGTGGATATTATCTTGCTAAATGAAATAAGCCAGACTCGAAAAGTCTCTGATACATGGGAGCAAAGTCAAGGGTGGGGGATTCCAACAAAATAGAAAACAAGATCCGTGGACTAGATGAAGGGAATTAAAGGAGAGGAAGAAGGGGTGAGATAAGGGAAGAACAGTGAAATGCATCTGACCTAACTTTCCTATGCACACATATGAATACATCACAGTGATTCACCATCGTGTATATCCATAAGACACTAAGAACAATAACAAAACAGAAACCTGACAGTAAATAGTATAGGGACGGGAGTAGTGGGATGGATGAGGGGAGGGAAAGGGGAAATGCTGGAGACTGAAGTAGAACAAATCACATTCCGTGCCTTTATGATTATGTCAAAATGAATTCCAATGTTACATATAACTAAAAAGAACCAATAAAAAGGGGCAAAAAAGTGTGAGCTTTGGGAGGATACCTCATATCCAAACCCTAGCAAAGAGGTAATTTGACAAATTATATTTTTCCCTAGTGCTTCAGCATTTTAGTATAACATTCCCAAGACAATCTCCTCCAGAAAGCATGTGAGTGGAATGTTCATTTAAGCACAAGAGATTGTCATCTCTGAGTTAAAAGGTGGAATCAACCCCTTTTGAAAGACAATAGAGATAAATGAAATCCCTAAGTTACTTTAGGGACAGTAAAAATCCCTAAATTATTTTAGGATTTCCATTCAAAAGATACTAGACCATAGCCCCATTGAAGGTTTTTAACATAACAAAACAAAAAATATAGAAAATAAAAATTAAAAAGAGGAGGGAATGGATTTGGCCACAAAGAAAATATTTTTTATCCTTCCTGATTATTTGAGGAGGAAAGAGAGTGGTTTTCCAGCCTTGCTTACATGAATAAGCATATTTAATTCTGGAGCTCAGTATTAAAAATCATACTTGTCCACAGCAAATGTAACTTTTCACAAACATCTGCATAGTCTGTAACACAGGTGATAATTTGGACTTCCATTTGCTTTATTTTGGACTTATTTCTCAATAATTTGAAAACTTGAGCATCAAAAAAGGGCACATTCTTTTTATGGGGGGGGGTACCAGAGATTGAACTGGAGGGTATTAGCAACTGAGCCACATCCCCCTTTTTAATTTTTTATTTTGAGACAGAGTCTTACTAAGTTGCTTAGGGCCTCACTAAGTTTTTTAGGCTAGCCTTGGCCTTGAGATCCTCTTGTCTCAGCCTCTGGAGCTGCTGGGATTACAAGCATGATGATCCACCATGCCTGGTAAGGACACATTCCTTATAAGAATGACTTCTTTTATAAATACTAAATTTAGCAGGTTTATTAATAGATAAGTATTTGGGTAAAAATACATTCAGAAAGGAACTTAGTTGGCACCACTTTATCAACAAATCATTTTGAGTTTTTGTTTTTAAACTCTTAAATTGCCATTGGCTGATCTAGACAGGGCATAGAAGCAGCTGGAAACTAAAGATTATAATTTGAACATAATTCTTAATAGGAGTTATTTAAAGCCATATTGTGAATAAATATCTAGGCTGTATATGTACGTATGCATAATTATAACTGTATCATGGTTAATGACTTGTTACTCATCCATATTCACATATCTGGTAAGTTTGTTTCTGGATTGTTCCTTTCTAAAACTCTATTTGCAAGATTTATCAACTATGAATACCACTATATTTAAAGGGGACATTTCTACTTCCTTTTAAAGAGTAAATGGTTCCTGTTAGAAAATAATAAAATGTAAATGCATACAGTGAAATTGCCAGTGAACATATACATAGTTTTTGATAACCATGGAACATGTAAAATTCAGTACGTAGAAAATTATGTGCCATATATTAAATTCAGATGCTTGGCAAAGCCTGAGGACAAAGAAGACCCTGGCTGGTTGTAATGGAAATCTTTTTGCAGTCTGTAATGTCTGAAGAAACTTTTATATGAGTCTATTAATTCTGATTTATAATAAGAGTTGAAAGAGGTTTATCCTGCTGATGCCTGTTTGCATTATGGAATCTGAATTGCATGAAAGGAGATAGTAGTTTTCTATCCATTAACATAAGAATACTATCATATACTAGAAGAGACTTTTACACTTAAATTTTCAGCCAAAAGCACACATTTATGTACACAATCTTTATTTGCTTGTTTCATATTTCCCTAATTTTTTATTTTATTTTTTTTAATTTATTTATTCTATTAAGGTATACAAGATAGCAGTCATATTTCCCTTATTTTTAAAAGATAAGAATAATAGATTTTCTAAGACTGAAATGGGTATTATATAGTTATAACTATTTTATATAATACCAAGAATTTCATTTAATAAATAATTTGCTTGGGGCTTATCAATTATTACAATTCTAAAGCATCAACAAAAGCATATAGCATTTTCTAAAGTATACCATTTGAAGATTGGTGTGTCCTCAAAGAAATAATAGACATTATGATTATGGAAATGAGAGATGATGAGGATAGCAAATACATACTATAATATAAATATGAATTTTCTGAATATCCTACTCTTTAATGATACAATCACATATTTTAGGCAGTGCCAAAGAAAATCTACTTCTATTTCTTATTGAATATATATATGTAAACTTACTTTCTTTTTGCTATAGTACAGATAACAAAAATTTAAATATTTTCCAGTAATAGAATATTATTTTTTGTAATATGTATAACAAAAGCATTTTAAGCATGTGAATTTCTTCTATGGATAACAAATCAAGGAGAAGGGAAAATGTCACTAAGTTATGAATATCTCAGAGGAAAGACAGATGGATGTTTTATGTTTTAGCTGCTTGTATTTTTATTTTAGTTATTAAACCAGTATCCAAAAGCACCTAATTGAGCACTGGTACGCAACATGCCAATCTATACCCTAGAGACATAGCTATGACTAAGAATGTGAAACTTTTTTTCTCATGGAATCTACATCCTATTCATAACATATTCCCACAGTTCCCAGATAGAGAAAAAAAGACTGAAATTTACTTTCACACCTGAAACAACTAGAAAAGTTAGACAAACATATGACACAATAGCTTTTAAGAAGCTGTGTGCATGAGAATGAAGGACAGTCATCCCTGAGAGGCTGGGTGAGTCCTGGTATTGCTGCCTGGAGCTTGCATTCTTGGGAGATCTTAGTGTCCACAGTGGCTTCTGTTAGCAAATGAGGCAGAGCTGCAAACTATGGGGAGACTAATGTTATCGCAGTTAGCTGAACAAAGTATCTGAGAGAAAGGAAACACACAGAATGAAAAACCTGGAGGTCTGTAAGAGGCACTGTCCAGGACTTGGTAGACTGCTGATGAGCATGTGTTGGACAAGAGAGGGAACCACCTCGAGGGACTGGAGACAGCAGTAGCCTGGCCTCAGAGAAAGGGAAGAATGCAGCTTAGTATCATAGTTGGACTGGAAAACCTCGTTGTGCACAGGGCATTGGGTAGAATGTTCAGAAAGTCCTGCCTCACGACTTAGTTTGCTAGGGCTGCAGTAACAAAGGACCACATGTGTGACTGAAATGAAGGAATTTATTGTCTCATAGTTCTAAGAACACCAAAAGTAAGGTCAACAGGGTTGTTCTCTTCTGGGGTGGGTCTCTCTGTATTCTCTGGTGAACCCCGGTGTTTTTGGCTCCTGGCACCAATCTCTACTTCAGTCTTCACATGGCCACCTTATCCCTAATGTGTCTATGGCTGTTTCCCATTTTATAAGAACACCAGCATATTGGATTAGAGCCACAATGATGACCCCATGTTTAGCTTGGTTAAAATCTGCAAAGAGCCTATTTCCATATAAGGTCACATTGCGAGGTACTGGGTGTTACGACTTCAATATCTCCTTTTTGGGAAGACACAAACTCTTATCACCTCAATAAATGGGAATATTAGCTTTAGAATAAATACAGCTCTAGTTTTACTCTAACAAGTTTTAAAATAAATACCAGAAAGAATCAAAGCATTTCTAGTACATTTAGATTTGTCCCAGAATAAAACACAAGACTGTTTATTATGAAATAAAAAATTTCTAGCAGTAACAAGATGAAACTTATGATGCATAACATCTAATCAAAATTACTAGGCACAAAAAAAGTAAAAATATTAACTATTCTTAGGATAAAAGCTAAATATTTGAAACCAATGTAACACTGACACAGATGTTACACTTAATAGACAAGAATATCAAAGTCATTATAATTGTATCATATAAGTACAGATATCTAAAAGAATGAACTTAAGTAGAGATTTGTATGATATGCATATGCCACACATTCACCTATGTGTGCACATGTATTTTTCTATACACCTTACATGAGAAAATCATATATATTTTCAATATCTGGAGACTGGCTCCATTTATGGAATTTTGGGTTTGGCCAGGAAGAGTAGAAAGTGTGTGTCTTCAATAATGGATTCTCAGCTGGGTGAGGTGGCATGTGCCTGTAATCCTAGTGGCTCTGGCTGCTGAGGCAGGAGGATCGTGGGTTCAAAGCCAGCCTCAGCAACTTGATAAGGCCCTAAGCAACTTAATGAACTCCTTATCAAAAATGCAAAGGCCTGGGGATGGGGTTTAGTGGTGAAGTGCACCTGGGTTCAATCCCTGGTTAAAAAAAAAAAAGGATTTTCAGCTCTGGTTTCTATATCAGCGCAATGCTTTGTGTTTTCTTACCGAGGGTTTCTATTTGAGTAAATCTATATAGCATTATCATTATATATTATTATCTGAAGACCTCTGAATAAAATGGATGCTTGATATAGCTACAATGGAGAAAACTATTATCATTTTCTATCAGTTTCTAGATAGAAGACAAAATCTTATGACATATGATTATGAGATGATATACTAAAACTTCAATTCCATAGAAGTTTGAACAAAATTATTCATATTATATTTAAATAATATTATATTTTTAATATTATAAGATGATGTTCACTTTAGAATATAGTGAGCCTGCCATATCTATGATTTCTACATCTGTAGATTTGACCAACTGCAAATCAAAACATTTAAAAAAATTGCATCTGAACTGAACAGGTACATACTTTTTTGTCATTATACTAAACAATGTGGTATAACAATGATTTACATTGCATTCACTTTGTATTATCTATTATAAGTAATCTAGAAATAATTTAAAGTTTATGATTGGGAGAGATGTGTGCAGGTTATACATAGTCATGCCAATTTATATATGGAACATGAGCATCTGTGAATTTGGCTATTTATGAGGAATCTTGGAACCAGTGCTCTGTGGAACCAAAGGACAACTGTATGTGTAAGAGAAAGACATTTATACAAATTATAATTATATTAAATTTCATGTTTGGATTATTTTAATTTTTTATTGTCTCATGAGAGTTATTCATGCCATTTAATTATCTTGGAAAACATTTTCAAATGGTTGCATAACATTTTATTGTATAATTTATACTAAATATAAATATTTCTGTAGGAGAATGATTTAAAGTACTTTACAGAGCTATTGTGAAATTATATAAGTTATTAAATTTGTAAATCTATCAACTTAAAGCAAAGTGGTAAGAACTACATACACTACTACTGCTGCATCTTTTGTGAGCATTGACAAATACTTGGGAAAATTTTTCTGTTGTATTTTGCCATTGCATACTATTAAAATTCCCTACATATTAAAGACCATTTTATTTTGAATATAGTTCTAGAATGATTGGGAAAATGTGATTAGAGGTTAATGATGAAAACATTAAAAGAATCATTTTCAAAAATTTCAAGGAATTCATTACTTCAAATTCTTGATATTGGAATATTTATCTTTTGAACCATATGGATATAAGATATTTAAAAGTTAATTAAGAGTAAATTAATATAGATGTGTTTTATACCTGCTTCTGAAACATAATGAGTTGATCATTATGAAGAAAGACCTTAAAATATGTGTGGCATGTGTAAGAAAATGAATGCTTTTAACCTCTAGCCAACTTGATATCAAAAAACGGTTGGACTCCATCACAGATATAGTATTTCTGTTTTATGATGAACTTCTAGGACCATCTGACCATAAGACTTGGCAGGGAAACCTTGCTGATGTTCAAGCATTGAATGTCTGTCACAGATCTGTAGCGTGCCTGTTTTTGAGAAGGCACAAATTCTTCCCTACAGATAGCATGGCATTGTAACAGATTCCCAGGGGGTTGCATTGAGATCCTTTAAAATTTGCCATAATTTCCACACTGCATCTTTTCCCACCATTGATGTCTCCGCACAAGAAGTATCTGCTCCTTATTCAGTCCAAGTGGTAGGGCCATTTATATTTTGTCTTCAACCAGCTACAGACAACTTCAGTGCTCTGGAACCAGCTATCAGCTTAAGCCTTCCATTTCACCTGGTTTATGGGCTGAAGCAATATTTCTAGGCATAGAATATGATTTTTTAAGAGTCAAAGAGGCCTACCAGACACCTTTCTTCCTTTTTTGTGGTAGTGAATTTAAGAGGCAGTAATTTGACTCAATTTGGAGGATATATACAGCCAGCACTCTGACTATTGCACCCCTAATTTTTCACTAAAGTGTCATTCCCCTAAATGGGCATAGGTTCTAACACTCAATACATGTGTCTCAAAGTCTTCAGTGTACTCTGTATCTTGTGCTTATATTGTTCAAAGGGCATGATGTCATCAATATAGCTAATCAATGCGATGCTCTGGGATATTTAGGTGGTCCAAATCTCTCTGTAGTATTTTCTATCAGAGGAAAGAACATTAATTCAGCCCTAAACAAAACTGTAAATGAATATTTTTGTTCATTCCACTTGAATATGAGCTGTTTTTGATCTAATTAATTGGAATGGAAAAGAATGCATTCATCAAGTTAACAATCTTATGCCATATAACTAGTAACTTATTAATCTGCTCTAGTAAAGAAGCTATATTGGCACAATAGCAGTGATTGGAGATGCTACTTGATTAGTCCTGCAGTAGTCTAAAATCATTCTCAAGGACCCATATAGTTTCTCCAGGGACCATGCTGGCAAATTAAATAGACATATGATTGAAATCATTACCTCTGAATTCTTTAGGTCATTAAGAGTGGTGTTAATTTCCACCATACCATTCTTTCTACTCCAGAGATGTAATTTTCTCTTTTGCTCTCTTGGTCTTGGAGAAGGGGGCAATTTTTCTATTTTCTTTTCTTACCTACTGTGAATGTTCTTCCTCATAGATTGATAATGTGGGAAATTATAATAATGCTAAGTAAAATTCCAATTTTATGACTGAGCACTGTGTAAGTGAACTCCTGGCATGTCTCAGTTGTCCAGTGAGTTAAATCCCAGGACTATATTAATTATAGGGTTCCAATGTATTATAGGGTTCCCCATTCAAATGAGAAACCATGATAATGCCTTAATGTCAATCATGCTCCAGGTATCCAGGTGTTTCAATATATCTCCTACTTCAGTACACAATAACCCAAATGAAGGCCTGTATCTCCCTCTGTGGAAAAGACTTGGGGAAGTATTATATTATGATGCCACCATGCTGCAAAGACCTTTTTTCAGGGGGCCAAATCATTTTTGTGGTCAGCGGAGTCTAGATTTAGAAACTGGCTTGGGTCAGGGAAATGAACATGATCTTTTTACTGGAGTGATTGTCCTCATCTCTCTATTCCTCCATTTACCCCTTTTGCTTATAGACGTTAAGAAGCACCTTTCTGGGCTGGGGATATAGCTCAGTTGGTAGAGTGCTTGCCTCACATGCACAAGGCCCTGGGTTCAACCCTCAGCACCACCAAAAAAAAAAAAAAAAAAAAAAAGCACCTTTCTTAACTGTTGATCTATTATGCCCCCAGGGATGCTATGCTCTATTAACTGCCTACACAACTCCATGAGGATAAAGCTATCTTTGCTGGCTTTCTTACCTTGCCTATAAATTATTGTAATTGTAGCCTCCTGGCTTATGGTGATTAAACAGTGCTACCTGGCTTCTATTGGCAGGGGAATATATATCATGGGTGTTAATAAGCTTGACTCTATTATGGATGCAATTGTATTCAACCCTGGTCTGCAGAGGGGAGCTAGCGCTGAACTTCCTAGTGCTACTAGTTCTCCTTTCCCAGACCATGCTTAATGTCTTTGGTGAGTGGTATGTCCTTGCATCCCTTAGGTAGAACCTAACCTTCGGGGAAGGTCTCCTTACCTTTCATAATATATCCATTCTAGCATACCCACTGGTCTCAGCCTTTTATTTCTTTCTCTGACATCTGTTTGGGTAACTAAGGAATTTCCACTACACTGAGCATAGGCTTTTATTCTTTTTCCAGTATGTTAAGAATCATCCTAATATGAAATTTGCTTCATCCTCTGGGGACTTTTCCAGGACCAGAATATTAATTCTGCATCCCATCAAATGACCAAAGTTGACTAATTATTGCTTTTCCCATCTTATATTCTTGCCATCTTAATCAAACCTCCTCAAATTCTAACGTTAGGTGTTCTCTGTATCCTGTTGTATAAGCTGATAATTCTTTGTTCTATAGTCTGTTTCTTTACTTGTAAAGCACAGCACTTCTCCAAGCCATGTTATGGAAAGATATTTTATTGGTGACCTCCAAAGGAGCATAGATCCTGGGGAATTCACTGTTACGTGGCAGGTGTGTGGGTGAGGTGTCATTCTGCAACATCTTCCAGCATTAGAGGAACTCTCTTGCCAGGAGAGCTTGAGCTACTTCTGCAAAGTCAAAGGAGTTCATGGTGTCAGCACAGCAACCATTTCTAGGTGTATACAGGTAGATTTCCCAACTCATGTTTCAGAATCCTTCATTTTCTCTTCCAAGACCTTTGCAAAACATACCCACTTTGGCTCAGCATTCAAATATAGTTGGACCCTAACTGCTAACATTATTTGTTCAGCCTGCCTCATAGCTACTTTTGCCCCTTCACTATAGGTAAAAGGGGGCGCCTAGTTTAGTTGAATTTCTAATCTGGTTACTTGTTAGTTATCAGTGGTCCCCAACCTCTTATTATCTGTAGGTTATCAATACAGTTTCACAGTAACCAGGCAAAGAATGTGTTTCCTTCCCAACTTCCTGTGTTCTTAAATTTTCAGAATTATTTCAGCTGTCACTTCATTCTTCCTTACCAAGGCATGTTTCTAGGTCACCACTGGTAAAATTTTTAGCTACTGAGTTGCCACCTTCTGCTAAAACTATTCATGTTCCACCTACCAACCAGGATGGAATAATCAGGTGTGTTGAGCCATGAATGTGCCATTTCCACATCTTCATCTTAAAGCCTATTTTTTTGGACCACTTTTGCTTGTACTGTGTTGGCTTAGATACTCAAAAAGCCACTGCCAAGACAGGATTAAATTACAAGAGATTACTGGGGGGAAATGCTTGTGAGAGGAAATGATGATAGAGCCAGAGGTTGCTGGGACAACTATCAGGAAACAAAGAGGCCTGAATCCTGTAAAAGAGAGGGAGGGAGGCAGATAATGGACTTCACTGAAGTTTTAAAACTCTTTTTGAAGGCACAAATGAGTATTTGAGCCAAACTACCCTCAGAGAAGTCCTGTTTCTCCTAGGAATGGTCTGCCTTAGTATCCCTCCTAAATGGAGTATTATTACTTCCATTTGAAAAATATATCCCTTGGATTTCAGAGAATGTATTCCGGGGACACTGGTTAATTTTTTTTCCAAAATGGTAGGAGATTTGAGAGGTAGAATCTGAAGGTGTTGCATATGCATGTCTGAATTTACGATTATTTGCTTTTAGAAAATGAAGACATCATTTGTAAAGTAATATTGATGCCTGTTCAAATACTTATGGCAGATATAGTAAAAATGGAAAATGTTTAACTAGGGATAGTTTTCCCAGCATCAGTTTTATCAATCCCAAATTATTAATCATTACAAACAAGTAAATCAATAAAATTAAGTAAAAATTTCCAGGAGGTAATAACTATTAGTCAACAAAAATCTAGATTCTGGTCATGGTCTTAGTTGAATGTGGAGAATCATGAAATTACATAGCTTTATTTATCACTAGATCCATCTTCCACAATACAGGTTTTCCTTGCATTATGTCCCTAACCATATTCCCTTTCTCCTGTAATGCCTTCTTATACTTCTTATACAATTTAAGTCCCATGATTATAGAGTTAAACCTTATAATTACCTTCTCAATCCACTCAACTTTTCTCCATTGTACTTATTAAAACTGTAATGCTATTTAAATCCGACTTTCTGTGTTCTAGCACTGTGCAGCTAATTGCACTTGGACCCCCTCCCCTCCGCCACACACAAACAGACACAGCCACTGAGATTGGTCTCACTTAGAACCAAAAATAATTAGGGACCAAAAGTATGAATTACACACTTAGAACTGCCGGGTCCTCATACAAAGTTTCCCTCATCCATCATTCTCCCACTCTGCAGGAGCACTACACTTCACACTATCTCCTCTCTGCAAAACTCCAGCCCTTCCTCTTAAGGCCTCACACATTCCTGACAACCTTCCCCCACCCCCCCTTTTTTTTATTGTGAACTTTCCCAGGCTCCTATGTTGACATTTATGTCTACTATCCACATTTGTATGAATATACTCCATCTCTCTGTCACTTTTTGTGTAGTAATTCTCAGTGTTTCTTATTAAAGCCAATTCTCATTTAAAAGATATCACTCCAGAATTTTTCTCTGTATTACTCCATAAATTTGTCAATATGTCTGGCATTTATCACTTTTCACTGCTTATACTGTTGAGACACTCAGCCCTATAATCACTCTCACCGACTATTGCATGCCCCTAAAATGGTCTCCCTATATCTACCTTTATTCCATATCCAGTCAAGTCTCAACACAGTAGCCACAGTGAATACTATGAAAATTATCCTATAAAGTTTCTTTTCTGGCCCAAATTCCTCACTATATTCCCATTTCATTAGGAGTAATAGCTAAAGAGTAACAAGACTCTATAAGGCCTTACATAATTTGGTTGCTAATTATATCTCTGTACTCATCTCTTGGTACTTGTCCCCCTCATTTTATTACTACTATATTATTTTCTTGGCATAGTTTTGAATATGCTAGACATGTTCCTAGTCCAAGAAATTGGCACCAACTATACCATCTCTATGAAATATCCTCTCTTGAGATCTACACATGCCTAATACCTTTGTTCCCTTAAAATATTTGCTAGCATCACTTTTTCAACAAGATACACTCATTTAGAATTGAAATATGTCTGTGCTTATTAGATAATTTCATATTTTTTCTCATAAGTCTTATTAGCTAACACCCTAACACATTCCACTAACCAATTACAATTATCATTTTTACTGCCTCTTCTGGAGAAAAGGTAAGGTCTGGAGTGATATTTGATATAAAATACAAATGAGAAGAATGTATTCTAGGTAGAAGACTTAATGTCAAATTCCTAAAGAAAAACACGTGAGATATTTTTGAGGAGCATATAAAGACTTCATGACTCTTACGTTTTATATATAGATATTTTCTAGGGAAAGCACTTGAAATTAGCTATCTGTGAAAGGGAGGTAAGAGAAGCAGAGTTGAGTAATGGAATATGATCAGTTAAGGCAGGCCCAACAGCTTCAGCCCTGTCAGTGAGCTCTAAAGTTAAAAGTATCCCTTGAACACTAATATACATAATAACAAAAAAATCCATCAAAATTATTATCATTGACATTGCCCCCTATTTTTTTCTTTTCTTTTTTTTTGGTGATGTTAGGGACTAAACTCAGGGCCTTGAACATACTAAGAAAATGCTCTACCACTAAGTTCCATCCCCAGCCCCAAACAACTACCATATACCATCCAGATTACCATTGAGTACTTCCTAGGTTGACAGTGATTTGTTGTTTCTTTTTGCTGTCCCCATCTCCACATCATTTTAATAAACAGGACAAAAATCAGCCAACCAACCAACTAAAAATACTAAGGACGCACTGACCCTCGTTCTCTTAGTCACTGGGCCCAGGTCCTGAATCATGGGGAGCCATCCCTTGTCATCATGTGGGAATGGACAGTTTTAATCCTGGCTTGAGGTATGGTGACATCTGCAAGGGTGGCCACGTGGTTGTCTTAGTGCTCTGCTATGCTCTAGAGGTGCAATTTCTGGTGTCTCAGGCAGCCTCCCATTTGAATTCCCCAAGGATGAGGAGGTCGTAACAAGCCCTGTCCAGAGAGCACCACACTGCCGTCCTCTAGGACAGCCTCCGCCTGGGATCCAGAGCAACTGGTGGCTTCTGCTGGTGCTTGGCGACACTCCTGTTAAACACGAAGCCGAGGCTGCACTTCACACGGAGGGAAATCCTCTCCAGGGTGCATACTAGGGGCTGAGCAGGTGCTCCTATGGGAGGTAGCGCTTCTCACACTCAGGGCACTGCAAGGGGTGGTCATAAGGGTGTGTGGAGTCATTCCCGTTAACTGGAGAGCACAAAAGGCGTTTGGCACGCTGGTGAGTTTCTTGTCACAAAGCAGAGGTCCCTCGCCAGGCCCACGGCCTCTACCGGGTACTCGCCACGCTCCTGAGGTCTGGCACCGAGGGACAAGGAGCGGGCTTTAGTTTGGCGGCCTTTCGACAGTCAGGCCCACACACACACACACACACCTCTTCCAGGTTCCCGCAACGCAGCCACTCAGCGGCCCGCTCACCACTGACTTCCGGTGGCAGGGATTTCCGCTTCCTGGTCTGCCGGCTTCCGTTTCCAGTGCAGCCATTTTTAGTTCTGGGAACGCTGACAGGCTGCGGCAGTCGCGCTGCTCCTGCTGTTTTGTGCAGTCGGTGGGAGCAGCGCCTCCCGGGCCCCCGGGTTCCCGGCTCTCTCCTCGAGCTCCTCTTGTCCTGGTAGGCATGCGTCCGTCCGTGGGTCTGGTGTTCCCGCTCACACCACTTCCAGGGTGTCGTAGGACAGGAATCACTGCAGGGGAGGTTGAATCCTCCTGCACCTTTTCACCAGCACGAAAGGAAATACCTTTTCCTTCGAGTCCCAGGTCTTTCAAATACGAGGTGCTTCATTAGGCACAGATGCTTGAACCCACCACAGCCCTCTGAACACATTGCTTTTCAGCCACAGGCCCTTTTTAGTTCACATCTGTGCGTGGTGCATGGGCTCCTGTGCCTCTGCGTGTTTGTTAGTGTCAAGCAGGCGTCACATTTCATGACTACCCTAGCTCATTTTGACATCTTGACTCCACTCTGTGCTTAACAAATCCGTCAGGTTTCTCTTATTGGTCCCTTCCCCCCCCCCCCCCCCCCCCAACTGGCTTTTGACTTCTCAGTGTGGCTTTGTACAGTGCCTCCTGCCGCTTCCTTAGTATGTTCACAGACCAACATGTTTTATCATAGTTGTTGTATAGCTAACCCTCCACATCCGGGTTTGATGTTTTTCCTGTTTGTTTGTTTGTTTTGTTTTTTATTATGGGCCTTTGAAAATCAAAGACTAGAACCAGAAAAATCTGAGTTCTGTGTTCCTCAGTAATTCATGATAATTAAGAAGACCCCAAAAGATCTTTTCATCCAAAATAAGCTTATTTGTTCAGAGCAAAGACTGAATAACTAGAATGTTGCCTAATTTTGTAGATTAGGATACTAAAAATTTATCCATATGCTAGTTATATAATGTATATATTGCAAATTGCCATAAAATAGATATTTAGGTCCATTATTTCACTGTGAAATTGGTAAAACCTTAATCTGATAATAGGAGAAGGGAGAGTCAGAATTTTTGGTTGATGTGGTCCACTTCTTTCCTTCATATCCACTGATTGCTATTTTTATCAATATTATTGTTATGTGCATCTTATACTATGCCATAATGCAAATTGATTTGCACCAAAATGGAGTATTCAATGAATCTAATGTTTCATAGTAACTGCCCTGACTATACTTTCTCTGACAATAACTACCTTATGAATAGATTCCAGGAATGGAATCTTTCTCACCTGAGTTTCTATTTTAATAACATTTGTTCCTGATTTGTTAATGTAAATATTTCTGATGAGCTTTTGGAAGATCTGTAGTCTAGTTTGTCTTTGAAATTTTTCTTCTATTGTTAAGTATAAATAAGTCTCTGGCATAAAAAAAATCTTTGAAGCTATAAGTATAAGTCATTTTACAAAATAAAGCTATTTCGTGTTATTTGCTTTGTAACTTAATATTGTGAATGGAATACTGTGTAATTGTCAAAATATTCACTATAAATCTATGATTTTTAAGCTTTAGCATAGGGAAGAATCCCCTGAAGTGGTTAAATAAAATGTAATTTCTTGAAACAACTTCTCAAACTCCAGTTTAGCAGGTGTGCAGTGGAACTCAAAAGTTGGCATTTTTAACAATAACTACAGATAATTATGATGGAAATAGTGATTGGTGATAGAGTTATGACAAAACACTTTCATGTTCATAAACAGGTTTAAATTGTGAGAAGGAAAGAACCTTTGCAGGCAGCTATATATAACAGTATAATCTTGTAGATGATAAACTAGAATCTCAGAGATTGAAGACATCTTAAAGTCATACACCTTGAAGTTACTGCCAGAACTCAAGCTGGTGTTCATCTCATCACCACCTCCTGACCAGCACATTATCAAGTAGATACAAGGTTTGTTTGAAAGAATTCAAATTTTAAAAATCTTACTGAATTCAGTAAGTAACAATATGACACTAATGAAAAAAGTTAATTTACTTAAAAATTAATTTTTTACTTTAAAAGATTTCTGTGTGGTTAGCAACATATTAACATAGATTCTTAATTTTCTGAGTGTTCCTTGGTAGGCAGAAATACTACATATCTCCATAATAGCTTTACATGAGGAAGAGTCTTGTTCTACACATTCTCTAGTAACCTCTTGGAGATACAAATAGAAGTACTTTATTTTCAACATGAAAGCTTGAGATAATATATAGATGTAAGAGTCCAGCTAAATCAACTGAAACCTACTTGGACTGTGTATGCCCTCTCTAGAGATTATAAAGAATTTTTAAAAGACACAAAGACAGCTTATCCCTCTTTTCAACTTATATCCTGGTAGATACTGTGGTTTCTCTGGATAGACATTGAAATACAGTTTTAACATATGGCCCATATGCATTTCTAATTAAAATGTTTAATGTCAAGTACTAAAGATTCTTCTTTCTATAAATTACTTTGCATTTTTCTTGGTTTTCCAAGCTGAGAATTGTTGGACAACATCATTTGAGTGTGTGCTATCATTAGGGAATAATATTTTTGGCCCAAAGTTTTTCTTATTGATGTCAAATTCTTGGCTTATACTAAAAGTAGGAAAGTTGAAATTGCTCAGCAGCAGTATGTCTGAATCTTGGAGCAGAAAATGTATCCAGTCAACCATGTTTCCATAACAGAGTAAATAATAATGTAAGCAGAGTGAAGGGAAATAATGTAAAAAGAAGGAAGGCTGGACAATTTTAGAATTTAAAAGAATGTTAAATCTTGATAGATTTTGTCTTCGAATGTATTGTTGACTCATATTTACAATTTGACTTAGAAAAACGTCAATCCTCACAATGTTTATGCATTCTCTACTGTTGTTATACTATTAATTTTTCAGGTTAGCTACTATCAAGGAAAACATATCAGCAGTATACTTATAAAAACATACTTATCTTTATAAAGAAGACCTTTTTTAAAAAATATTTTATTAGTTGTAGATGGACACAATACCTTTATTTTATTTATCTTTATGTGGTGCTGAGGATTGAACACAGGACCTCACACATGCGAGATGAACACTCTACCACTGAGCCACAACCCCAGCCCATAAAGAAGACCTTTTATTTCTTCTGTTCAGAATAATTTGTATAGACATAAAATTGGTGACTTTAAATGTAAATTGTAATGCACATTCTTAGTAATTTTTATAAAAACCTTTCAGTTTACTTAAACAACTTAATTCCCCTACAACAGGTGCAATGTGGGAATTGAGAAAAAAGGGTCAAGGTTTAGAAGTGTGCTGAAGAATACTCTGAGCACAGGAAGGGATGATAGAATGTGTGGCCTTTGGGAAGGGGTGGTGGCCCAATGATGGAGTGAGGTTCTCTTTCATTGATTTCTTAGAATAAGATTAAATTTCAAATTTAAACATTTCAAGGTTTGTGAAAACCTCATAAATCAAAAGAATAACATCACATTCTTCTAGAGACTTTAGATGCCTCTCTTAGCTCTGCATCTTGGTAAATATCATTCCCTCGTCTAGGAATTTGATGCTTTTTTCTCTTGCTTGTTAGATCCTGTGTTTCTGTTGGCATTCAGTTTAGATGCAGATTCCTCAATCCTAGACTAGGTGAGATACCACTTCATATACACCCATACCACAGCCTAGTTTTGTTATATAAAAAATTCACCTTGATTCTTTCCAATTAATTGCTTAATGACTGTCTTTATACCTCTATTGTAAGCTACAAGAAAGCAGAAGTAGTAATTGCTGTAAAGAAACATCATTTGTTTACAGAATGGAGTACTTTGTTAAATAGAGTAAATAATTCAAGAAATACTTGTTGAATTGCTTCTCATGGAATGCTCTTTCCTCACATCTCTTTTTTCATGGAAGACTTCTCTTTCCTACCTAGCCCCAAATTTTAGATTTTACAATTAATTTTTTAAAGTCATACCATTTTGTCCCAGAATGTGTTACAAAAACTAGCCTAAGATATCTCTCTATTGATTTGGATCAAGGCCCTTTCTAGCACAGAGGAGTATCACAACCTGTGTTCTAACCTCATTTCCATCACTTATGTAATCATATTACTTTGAAGTGTGAACACTCATGAAATTTCTATGAAGACAGGTAATCTTGTTCTGCAATACTATGTGACCTAGTATGATGAATTGAATGGTGCCTCCCTAAATATGCCTGGAGTTTTAACTCCCAGAACCCAAGAATGTGACCTTACTTTGAATTTCCAGATGTATTTGAATTACACATATTGAGATGTGAACATCCTGGATTACCCCAGTGGGTCACAGTGAAAA
Source organism: Geosciurus inauris (assembly GCA_004024805.1). Taxonomy (NCBI): domain Eukaryota; kingdom Metazoa; phylum Chordata; class Mammalia; order Rodentia; family Sciuridae; genus Geosciurus; species Geosciurus inauris. The sequence continues at coordinate 181,395 of PVHX01000477.1, read as the reverse complement.
ATGGCTTTTGTAGAGACTGGAAAAAAATACATACATGGAGATCACGTGAGAGAGGAAACAGATACTGAAGTCACAAGCCAATCAATTCCCTGAGCTACTAGGAGTTTAAAGAGGCTAGGAAGGATTCTCCCTATAACCTCCAGAGGGAGGACACCTTGATTTCAGATTTTTGGCTTCCATAACTGTGAAAGAATAAATTTCTTTTGTTTTATGCCACTAGATGTGTGGTAATTTTGTTATAGTAGCCTCAGTGAACACATACACCTCTTACAGCAAAAAATTGTTGAGACCAGATGGGGAAGAATGCATGTGAAAATCATTATTTTTGAATATTAAAATTAAATACAAATATAGTTAATAATAATTGAAGAATCTGAGAAAGGAACACTAGATATCTGATATTTGGAGTTGAATAAGAAGAAGGAGTATGGAAGAAGCAGCAAAAAATCTTGGCTGTGTTTCAGTTCCTTTTAGAACTTTTCATGGAGAAAAGTATTTTTTTGAGAAATATCATTAGAAAGCAGTATTAATAGTGGATATAATTAGAAGTTATTGAATGAGCAACTAATAATCTCAGATATATTACACAAATTGAATCACTTAATTTTTGCAGTTGCATAGGAAAATATTTTTCCCTGTTATTAGATGAACAAGAAAAATTTTGCATGGTGGCACACACCTGCAATCTCAGCTATTTAGGAGGCTGAGGCAGGAGGATCCAAGTTTGAGGCAACTTATCAAGACCCTGTTTCAAAATAAAAAGGCTGAGGATGTCATTCACTGGTAGAGCATCCCTTAGTTCAGTCCCCAGGAATAATTAGCAAAAATAATTAGCCCCCAGGATCAACTAGATTCCAAGTTCTAGATGTGGAATTTGAACAAATGTTTTGCTGACTTTGTTATATCATGGCAACTTCATTTTAGCCCATATCTACTCTTTTTTGGGGGGGGGGTACTGGAGATTGAACTCAGGGGCACTCGACCCCTGAGCCACATCCCCAGCCCTATTTTGTGTTTTATGTAGAGACAGGGTCTCACTGAGTTGCTTAGTGCCTCGCCATTGCTGAGGCTGGCTTTGAATTCGCGATTCTCCTGTCTCAGCCTCCCCAAGTGCTGGGATTACAAGAGTGAGCCACCATGCCCGGCTCCATATGTACTTTTAAAGGGATATACTGGCAGTTTATTATAAGCTGTTATAAAAATACTATAATGCCAGGAAAGGGTCAATGCTTGGTGGAAGAGGGCAGCTACTTATAAAAGGCACAGTTATGCAGAAGAACTGGAAAGACAAGGGTTGGACACATACAAGTTGCAAGGAGGACTTCATGAAAGAGAAAATTCAAAATTTCTCTTCATGAAAGAGAATTCTTCATGAAGAGAAAATTCAAAGTGTGCAGGTACAAACAGGCTAGAAATTCTAACACCTTTTTTTGCAAAGAAAATATTTATGGCAACTAGTAACAAAAAATTTCATGGTCATATGAGCTTTCTGCCATCACCAAATATGAGAAGAAGAAAAATCTCAATAACTCCTGTCTGTGTAGGTTTATCATAGGCTATTTAGAAACCTTTTCCAATATCCATATGTTGGCCTCCACAAGAAGAGACAGTTCTTTTCCTTTTCTTAGTTTTGACTGCAATTTTCTTGACAATGCCTTATTTCTTTCTGTATTTCTACTATGTTTCTCTGCATTTACTCCACATTCTCCTTTCACATTTCTTGGAGATGATGACACATTACTATTTGAATGCCTTATATTTTTGAATTGAGTCAAAGTGCTTTTAAAATTGTTTGCTTTTTAATTTTTTCTGCTTACTTACCTTCTAGGATATTTATGACCAAACTATTTAATTTTTATATTCTTTTAATTCTTACAGAGAATTAGAGTGTTGTATTAGACTACATATAAATAAATGCATTAAATAAGTATGTTTGCTATTGCATTAGGGTAGAAGCTTAGCATATGCTAAAGTATAGGCTGTCAATCTGAAATCGGAGTGTGGAAATGCCTATTTGAGATAAATTTCTAACTTTTATAACCATAGATGTAATTCAAATGCAAAATTTAAATTAAAAAGTCATCATGAAACAGATTGGTGTAACCATTTCTTAGAATTATTTGTAAAAAATGTATTAAGTAGATTATTTGTCTTTTTTCATTTTTGAGGACCATGGCAGAATTTACTTTGCATACCCCAATGATGGAAAATAAATACTGCGCTTTGCATGATTTGTATCATTTAATTCAGTCAGTTTTTAAAAATTGTGATTATGCTCTATGTCCATAATTCAGCATGCCGCTGTGGCTCATAAGGTGATATCTTCGTGTTTTCAGTGGGGTGGAATGCAATTTATGATTTTTTTCTTTAAAAACAAAACAAAACAAAACGCTTTTTTGAGCTTGAAATTGCCTGTTGGTCACTGTAATTCTTAGTTTTTCTAATGACTTATGTGGAAGAAAACATGCCCCAGAGATATTCTAAAACAAATTCTCAAACACTGGTTTCTCCCTATTCTTTGCACCGAATATAGTTATTGCAGCTAAATAAGTATCTTATTATTTTAGTCTAAGAAAAAGATCTATTTCTCAGTGTCAGAGGTCTCATCAGTATCTGTTTAACAGTATACATTCAGCAGCTTTATGTGTCACTTTGCTCTGATAATGATGATTCAAACATCCACATATAACTTTGAAAATAATTAAAAAACAGAACCACAACTCTCTTTACCTTACCAAATGTCTCTTTGCTACTCGCCTTCTTTAAACAGATAACTTTGGAAAATTAATTAGTTCCTTAGGCTTCAGTTGTGCCATACTTTATAAAAATGACTGTCTTAAAGTATATTATCAGAAGAGGGGTATGGCTCAGATTTGGAGTGCTTACCTAGCATGCACAAGGCCCTGAGTTCAGTCCTCAGCACTGTGTGCACATGCATGTGTGTGTGCATCCACGCACCCACCCTCACACACATACAATTAAACTGAATTGTTACTCAGACATCTTCCAGATCCAAATTCTGGAAGTCACAGTTGCAAATCATTCAAAACACTTTGTCAGATAGACATCAAAGAAATATGAAGAAAAAGTTTAATTTTAGATTCATTATCATTCTTGCTTCTTCCCTTCTTTCTTTTCCTCATCCCATTTTCCTCTAGGATTTCCCTCCTGGCAAAAGAAGGAACATGTTCCAACATAAAATCATTTAAAATTTTTTCATTGTCAAATATATGTGCTGTCTTGTGACTTTCTTTTGTTTCCAGGGATATTTAGGTCTTTGACATTGCTGTACCACAGGATATAATAATTTTAACACTTATAAATAATTATGTGTCAGTTTTGCCTGCATAATAATAAATACTCATTACTTTGTCCTTTTAGTCATTTTAAATTTATTATTATGAGTATTTCATCTGCTTTAAAATTTCCACAGTTGTAGAAAACAACAAAAAACAGGTATCATTTAAGTAAAACCATGGTAGTATATTACTAATAGTCAGAATAATAGTAGTAAACAAAAGTAATAGCTAACACTGAATATTGGTTGTGTATAAGGTACTATAAGTTTTATGTTTTGTATGGAGTTATAATGTTTTCCATTAATTTTAAAAAGGCGCTACATTTTCAAGACTGTATAGCAACTAAATTGCTTAAGAGCTCCATGATTGAAAACACTATGCTAGGGAAGCAATAAAAGTTATGTACCATACCAGCAGCCCCATATTACTGGTTTTCCAGTGTGAAGGCCATTGTGAAAGCCATTGTTGATGGTATGCCAATGTAAGGATGGTGTGAAGGCTATGGTGGTATGCCAATGTGACAGGCAGTGTGAAGGCCATGGTGGTGGTGTGCCAATGCAAAGGACAGTGTAAAGGTCATGGTGGTGTGTCTAGTGAGACCTCTAGAGAGGAACATTCCTCTTCCAAGGAGCTCATAGTCTTGATGGCCACCTCACTAGGATGACTTTCTTGAAGGTCTCCTTGGGATAAGTAATGGTCTTTCTAGGCCACCTATTTTAAGTTTAAACAACCCTTAGGATGGATAAGTGTTAAACACTTAATGGTTATTCATACTTCATAAATAATATGAAAACAAAATTTCCATATATGGATATGTGTTCCACTCTGCTAAGGAACATCAACCATGAGTATGTGCCTCTGGTTTTGCCTGTAGAGGTACATGTGTATGTTATATTGCATTTCAGTCTCATTTTATGGGGAAAATTAAGGCTCAGAGATTGTAGGTATTATGGTAATCATTTGCTTGGTTGGGGCACAATAGAAAGAAAATAAAACTTGGGCTTAGATATGTTTGAATTTGAGTATTTCTTTGCTGCTTGGTGTGGACTTGTGCAAGATGTTCAATTTTTGTTTCTTTTTCTTTTGATACCGGGGATTGAATTCAGGGACACTCGGCCACTGAGCCACATCCCCAGCCCTATGATGTGCTTCATGTAGAGACAGGGTCTGCCTGAGTGGCTTAGCACCTCGCTGTTGCTGAGACTGGCTTTGAGCTCACAATTCTCCTGTCTCAGCCTCCCAAAGTGCTGGGATTACAGGCATGCACCACCATGTCCAGCTTTTTCACATTGACTTCTACATTAATAATAATATTTACCTTAATTAGGTTATACATAATTTAAATTATATATAATATATAATATATAATATATATATATATGTACAACACTGCCTACCTAGTGAACTTTTTCCCTATATTGTACAAGTCCTGCTACTGCCTGTCCAAAAGCACGAACAAATAGGCTTATTGTTCTAGTATACTGAGGAACTTTGTGAGCTACTCTTATAGCTAAATAGGAGACAGCAGTGTTGGTAATAGATTACTTCCTTAACAGTCAGTTTAAGAGAAAGATTGCCATTGTGTTCATTTACTGTGCCTTCCTCCTGGAGAAGAAGCTTTCCATGCACAATATAGCACCTTCAGTGCAGAGCTGTTTCTTGTCACCAAAGTGTCCATTTGGGGCACTGCTTGATGACTTACATTTTGCAAAAGGACACAAAGACTGAAGACACCATAGTTTTTCATGCTTCGCACTCACTATGTATTTAGAAATGTTGAACTCATCTCCTGATATGCCTCACCAAGAACATCAACATCAAATAAAATGGGCTTGATAAATTCAGTGATAATTTGAAAGCCGTGTCAAAAGCACATTTTGCTGAAATGGAAATACTAATAAAACTGGGAACTCAGAAGGAGTCCATTATCCTCTTCACCAAGTTTGCAGAAAAATTGCCTCTCATTAGTTCCCCTCCCTGGTGGATTCAGGCTATTTTTACAATCTGGGTTTGAACAAAGTATCTAGGACTACCTGCCAAGGAGGAGCAGACGCTTTGTTCAGAGACTTGCTCATCACATGAGGTAATGGCACATCTGTTTGGACCGTGTGAGCAGAGATAGCAGATGCTGCTTCAAACTGATTATTTGGAGAAACAACAACAAAAATAAAGAGAAGGCGACTTTTAAAACAGTCTCCCTTAGGCACAGATTTACAGACTGCTGCCAGAAACCCAGAGAGCTGTCTGCACATCCCAAACTTGATGGGGCAGCTCTGATGCATCGCAGATCTCAAGGCCAGCTGGAAGGATTAGTCGAACATAACTCATTTTTTTTTAAATGCAACTATTCCTTGCAACATTAAAACATTCAAAGTGATATCCTTAACTAGTGTAACTTCTGGCAAATAGCAAACCTTGCTTTATGGATGTATTCAATAAAAAAGGGTTGTGCAATTCTTAATATTTAAAATTGCCAGATATCCTTCCATCTCTATTCTTCACCTCATCTCTTTGGAAAGTTCAAATTTTATATCCGAGTCCATTTTAAACTGAGAAACAACCTATTTATTACTTTTTAATCTGCTTCTCAGTCTGTCCATCCATGCAGCCATCCCTCCCTCAATCCTTCTGTTCATAACATCCATCATGTTAGTCAGACTTTAAATTGGGTAATCATGTTTGTTGTCACTTCTTAATTATTTTAACTCAAATTATATATTTTAAGATACATTTAATATGCTGGAATATTTATTATTAGTATACTGGCATAGAGTTAGTCAAAGCAAGTTTTAATTTATAAAAACTATTATGTGTACCTATAGAAAATAAGAACTTTAGTTGTTCCTCATGCATGTGCTGTATGCTGTATGTGAAGGGTAGGTTCACAATTACACTTACCCTGATCACCACTGTTTTATTTTTGTGCCAGTTATCCTTGTACTGGGTTTATCATTGGTTCTTTTCATTTTTTTTTAAATTATCATTCAGCAAATTATCTTGGATAGATATATCTTGATAAAATGAAGTGCTCTCAGTGTGATGTGATACATGTCTAGGTACAGCTAACTCCTGGTCTCCAATGATGGTGGGAGGAGTTTTTGTTAGCTTGGTTTGTTGACATGTTTTTTGTCTTATTAGGAAGAAAACAACTGAGGACCCAAGCCACCTGCCAGGAATCCCAGGTAAGAAAATGTCAGAAATCCAGTTGTTCTATCCAATATACTTTCCATGTACATTTTCTCCTTCTTAGACCACAAAAATAAACCTTTTATTTTTTTACTGATCATTTTTAACATGGTATCACCAAAAATGTATTGTATAATGACAGCAAAGCAGAATATACACTTAAATAGTACTTTCACACATATCCAGATGCAGGGAACCTCAAGGTTCTAGCTCCTGTAGAGAGCCATGTAAAACATGGGAAAGGGGGCTTTAGTATAAAGAGCACTTAAAAGTAGCAAGGTATATTGGACAAGAAAAGGAATTGAAGAAAAAAGAAACTAATGCTTAATTCCCTTCATGAGAACTCAGCCTAGAAGATTTATCTAAAATCTGCCGAGTATATATACCTTTTTGGTAGAATGGAGAGGTAGGCAATCCAGGGAAGCCTGAAGAGGAAGCAAGGCAGTTTAGGCAGTTTAGGATTTGTGCTATCACAGGATGATTAGAAGATAGTCTATAAGTTTGTCCAGCAGCCATTTTGTCTACTTTGACTTGAGGTGAGAGACAGACAACCTGGATATCACCATGCACCTCCATCTTCCACTAGCACAGTGTCATGCTCTTTGGGTCAAAAAAAAGGTGAGGCGCTTGTTGTTATTGCACTGGTCCAGAGTCTTGGAATTGAGGATCATATGTGAATAGTAGGTGAAGCAAGGGGGTGAGCAGCCCCATCCACAGCCTGAGAAAAAGAAGCCAGCATAATCCCTGGCACCAAGGATCCACATAGAAGATTTGTGCTTCCAAGACTGCTTTTACTTTCTAAAGAACATAGTGTAGAAAATTCTTTGAGAGTTTGAGGGTGTGCCATTGCTAGGGAATCATGAAACTGTCAGCTTGTGGTAAGCAGAGTGGCAAACATAGAAACTTACAGGGTAAGTATACATGGAATGTGTGTGATGAATGGGGTTGTGCAGCTCTGCTGTAGAGTTTGCACAGAGGACTTTGAGCATTCTTATTAGAGTCATTTAATTATACATTGTATAATGTAAATCTATGTATATGTATATACATATACACATACACACACATACATATATATGAAAATAAACACATACATGTATTATTTTTACTATTGTAATACATCTTTTCAAAAGTATACCATGAAAAAGTTGCATATATAATGAAAAACATGAGAATTGAAATTGAATTTTCCAAGAAACTCAATTATGATTTGTGTAACTTGACAGTATATTTCTTGACATTAATCAGCTGACAACTTGAGGGTCATGATGCTTCTGAAAAAGTATATCAGCCTGTACTTTAAGTGTTAGTGATTAGTTTTAGAAGATCATAGTGATAATTTAACATGATGTATTTCAGAAGGCATGCACACATAGCATTATGTCTGCATGAGTTTTGGTTTGTATCAAATAATTATTTTTCTAAATTAATTTTGCTAATTTTCTCTTTAAAATTTTTTCACTCTTATGGATGTACCAAAATTGATGTAATAACTGTGAATTCACTAATATAATTTGCAAATGGCTTTCTATCTCAAGCATCAGATGGGTCCAATAGGAGGAAAAAACATCTAATAAATTCTAACAATAATTAATTTTTTCTCATTTCAAGTTGAAGAATCAGAGGACCATTCTACTAAAGGTGTAACTGCTGACATTTTTATATGCTATTATAAATTCATTTAAAGAGATCACATTAAGATAAATTGTGTTTGCAGTGATAGTGCACATATATATGTAAGAGCATGATATTGTAAAAATCATGTAATTATTTTGTTAGAAAACCTGGCATTCATTTGGTAAGCACTTAATTCATAGTTTAACCAAATCATCATATTCTACCAGTCAAAATAAGTTGTAACTTCCAAAATGTTTAAATATTGTTATGTAAACCTTACACTATGATGTTGGTGAAGCTTAGTTTAAAAATGTGCACAGTGGAAACTCCAATGTATTATTTGTGGGATAAACATTCATCCAACTACTTTACACACTTTGCACTTCTAATTATGTTAAATATCTATCCTATGACCCAGTGATTTCACCTGTGTACATCTAAGGGTGAAAGAGTTAATGTAATTTGTTTCCCGAATGACCTGGAAAATAATATTTATAGAAGCTTTTATTCAGTAAACCACTTAAATGTCCATCAATAAGACATGTTGGTTGTTGGTTATAGATTGTTGGCTTTATTTCTTGTACTTTGGGGCTCTTGTTAAGGAAGTCTGTGCCATGGATCATTAACCCTATGTTTTCTTCTAGCAGTTGTAGTTTCTAGTCTAATTTCTGAGGCATTGATCCATTTCAATTTGAGTTTTGTGTAGGGTAAGAAATAAGGATATAATTTTATTTTTCTACATACAGCTATCCAGTTTTTCTAGCAACATTTGTTTAAAAGGCTGTCTTTTCTTAAACATAAATTTTTGGCACCTTTGTCAAATACTGGATGGCTATAGGTTTGTGGATTTGACTCTTGTGTCTTCTATTCTACTGGTTTTCATTGTAATTTCTTCTTCACTTTTCTTGCTTAGTGTTGTTTTGGCTATTCTGGATCCTTTATTTTTTCAAATGAATTTAAGAATTTTTTAAAAAAATTCTGTGAGGAATGTCACTGGTATTTTGATGGGGATTGTATTGATTCTGGCAGTATGGACATTTTGACAATATTAATTCTGCCTATCTGAGAACATGGGATGTCTTTCCATCTTCTCAGCTTGTCTGCAATTTCTTTCTTCAGTGTTCTGTAATTCTCATTGTAGAGCTCTTTTACCTCTTTGGTTACATTCATTCCAAAGGAGGTTTTTTTTTTTTTTTTTAGGTAATTGTGAATGGAATGGCTTTCCTGATTTCTTCCTAAGCTTACTCGCAAGTGTAGGGAAGCTTTTGATTTATGGGTGTTTATTTTATACTTTGCTACTTCGCTAAATTAACTATAAGCTCTAGATGTCTTCTGGTGGAGTTTTTCGGATCTTCTAGTTATAGGGTCATATTGTTGGCAGTTTGAATAATTCTTTTCCTATTTGTATCCCTTTGATTTCCATTCCTTCCCTTGTTTCTCTGGCTAATTTTCTAAGGACTGTATTGAATAAGAGTGGTGAAAGTGTATAGCATTGTCTTGTTTCTGAATTTAGTAGAAATGCTTTTAGCTTTTCTTCATATAATATTATGTCGGCTTTGGTTTTGTCATAAATAGCCTTTATGATGTTGAGATAAGCTCATTCAATCCTAGATTCTCCAGCATTTTTAACATGAATGGGTGTTGGATTTTATCAAAGGTCTTTTCTGCATCTGTTCAGATGATCATGTGATTTTTTGTCCTTAATTCTGCTTAAGTGATGAATTACATGTATTGATTTGCATATATATATTTTAAAACAACCATTTTTTATTCTTTTTAAATATACGTGTTAGTGGAGTGTGTTTTGACATATTATGTATACATGGAGTATAAGATTCTAGTTAGGATCTCATTCTTGTGGTTGTACATGATGTGGAGTTAACACTGGTTGTGTATTCATATGTGAACATAGGAAAGTTATGTCCGATTCATTCCACTGTCTTTCCTATTCCAATTCCCCCTCTTCCCTTCATTCCCCATTGTCTAATCCAATGAGCTTCTATTCCCCTCCCTATCCTCCCTTGTTATGAGTTAGCATCCATATATCTGAGAGAACATTTGGCCTTTGGTTTTTTGGGACTGGCTTATTTCACTTAGATTTTTCACACAATGAAAATTAAATCTCAATGTATATATGTATACATTGTATAATGATTACCACAATCAAAGAAAATGCCATTGACTTTTAAAGTCTGCAGTTATTTTGTGTCTCTTGGGATGGATTAGGGTGGGGGATTTTCTCTAACATATTTGTACTAATCCATGATCACTGTGTTTCCTTCAAGCTGAATGATTGCTCTTTTGATTAAGTCACATAAGAATTATTTATTTAGGGCTACCAAATGGCATGATGTATCCTAGATTACAGGGGTTGGAGGTGCTGCTATATTATCATTTTCTATGAAAAGCTCAGCCTAATGAAGACAGAAGGATGGATTACTATACTATGTGAGAAGTTTTATGGTGGGAATGTGGACAGAAAGCATGAGAACACATCAAAGAACTGGTTAATCATTCCAGTAAGTGGAGTTTTAGAAAGAATGATTAAGTAATATATCTGTAGTCTCTACATTATTGTTACTATTTTAGTGATCTGTAAAGTATAAATTGAAGACTGCATGAAACACACATACATACCAGCTTAATAAATGTATTGACAGATCTTCAGAAGTTTTCAGATTCTCAATTCTTGTATTTATTTGTGCAAACATCATTTTATTTATTAGATAGTTTCATTGTATATACATTTAAGAAGTATTTTTTTGTTTGTCCTGTCAGTTTGGGGACATGTCATAAGTGAAATCATACAGAAACATGATGTCATAAGTGAAATCATACAGAAACAGTATCTTAATTATTTATTCTAATTAGGTATGTATGACAGTTCATTTTGATTCATTGTACACAAATGCAGCACAACTTTTCATTTCTCTGGTTGTACACGCTGTAGTGTTGCACCGTATGTGCAGTCATACATGAGCTTAGGGCAATGATGTCTGTCTCATTCCACCATCTTTACTGTCCCCATCCCTCCTCTTCTGTCCTTCCTCCCCTTTGTACAAAGTTCCTCCATTCTTCCCATGCCATGCCCCACCCTCCCAATTATGGATCAACATCCATTTATCAGAGAGAACATTTGGCATTTGGTTTTTTGGGATTGGCTTACTTCGCTTAGCATGATACTCTCCAACTCCATCCATTTACCTGCAAATGCCATAATGTTATTCTCTTTTAATGCTGAGTAATATTCCATTGTGTATATATACCACAGTTTCTTTATCTATTCATCTATTAAAGGGCATCTAGATTGCTTCCACAGTTTAGCAGTTGTAAATTGTGCTGCTATAAACATTGAAGTGGCTACATTACTGTAGTATGCTGTTTTTAAGTCTTTAGGGTATAGAGGAGTGGGATAGCTGGGTCCAATGGTGGTTCCATTCCAAGTTTTCTAAGGCATCTCCATACTGCTTTCCAGATTGGTTGTACCAATTTTCAGTCCCATGAACAATGTATGAGTGTGCCCTTCCCCCTATATCCTTGCTAAAACTTACTATTATTTGTATTCTTGATAACTGCTGTTATGACTAGCATGAGATGAAATCTTAGAGTAGTTTTTATTTGCATTTCTCTAATTGCAAGAGATGTTGTACATTTTTTCATATATTTGTTGATTGTATATCTTCTGAGAAGTGTCTGTTCAGCTTCTTAGCACGTTTATTGATTGGGTCGTTTGTTTTTTTTGGTGTTAAATTTTTTGAGTTCTTTATATGTCTTGGAGATTAGTGCTCTACCTGATGTGCGTGTGGAATAATTTGAGGAGTATTGGTATTAATTCTTCTTTGTAGGTTTGTAGAACTCAGCTGAGAATCTGGCTCGTCTTGGGTTTTTCTTTGTTGGTAGGCTGTCTTCTGTTTCCTTGCTTGAAATTCATCTGTTTAAGTTGTGTATGTCCTTCTGGTTCAGTTTGGGTAGATCATATGCCTCTAGAAATTTGTCAGTGTCTTCAAGGTTTTCTATTTTACTGGGGTATAAATTTTCAAAATAGCTTATAATTATCTTCTGTTTTTCAGTAGTGTCTGTTGTGATATTTTGTTTTTCAGCACAAATTTTAGTAATTTGAGTTTTGTCTCCCTTCTTTTCATTAGAATGGCTAAGAGTTTGTCAATTTTTATTTATTTATTCAAAGAACTAGCTTTTTATTTTGTCAATTTTTTCAATTGTTTATTTTGTTCCAATTTTATTGATTTCAGCCCTAATTTTAATTATTTCAAGTCTTCTGCTTCTTTTGCTGTTAGTTTGTTCCTCTTTTTCTAGGGCTTTTGAATTGTAGTGTCAGATCATTTATTTGTTGACTTTTAATTCTTTTAATGAGCAAGCTTAGTGCAATGAACCTTCTCTACTAAGAAGGTTTCATAGTGTCCTAGAGATTTTGATATGATGTATCAGAGTTCTCATTTACCTCTAAGAATTTTTTTGTCTCCTCCCGGATGTCTTCTGTCATCCATGCATCACTCAATAGTGTATTGTTTAGTCTCCAGGTGTTGGAGTAGCTTCTATTTTTTAATCTTTCATTGATTACTAATTTCATTCATTATTGTCAGATAGAAAGCAGGGAAGTATTTCTATTTTCTTGTATTTGCGAAGATTTGTTTTGTGGCATCATATATGATCTATTCACTTGTTTATATATATTCACTTGTTTATGGTTGGAATATTCTGTATATGTCTGTTAAGTCTAAATTATTGATTGTTTTATTGAGTTCTGTAGTTTCTTTGTGGAAGATCTATCCAGTGGTGAGAGAGCTATGTTAAAGTCACCCAGTATTATTGTATTGTGGTCTGTTTTATTCTTGACATTGAGAAGTGTGTGTTTGATATACATAGATGCCCCATTGTTAGGGGCATAGATATTTACAACTGTTATGTAAATAACAATTTACATAATATTTTTCTTAACCTAAATATTATGTCTTGTTGATGTATGATTTCCTTAAGCAGTATGAAATGGCCTTCTTTATCCCTTTTCACTAACTTTGGCTTGAAGTCCACCTTATCTGATATGAGGATAGAGAGCCCTGCTTGTTTACATGGTCCATGTGAGTGATATGTTTTTTTGCATCCTTTCACCTTCAGTCTGTGGATGTCTTTTCCTGTGAGATGAATCTCTTGAAGGCAGCATATTGTTGGGTCTTTTTTTAAAATCCAATCTACCAGCCTATGGCTTTTGATTGATGAGTTTAGGCCATTCACATTCAGGGTTATAATTGAGACATGGTTTGTTTTATTTTTGTTTTTTAACTTGACTTTGTTTCTCCTTTCATTGGTCTTTCCTTTAGTGTAGTTCCTCTCTTTGTATATTTTCATTGTTGTTTTTCATTTCCTCCTCTTGGAATATTTTGCCAAGAATTCTCTGTAGTGCCGACTTTCTTGCTGTAAATTCTTTTAACTTTTGTTGATCATCAAAGGTTTTTATTTCATCATCAAATCTGAAGCTTTATTTTCTGGATATAAGATTATTGGTTGGCATCCATTTTCTTTCAGAGCTTGGTAAATGTTGTTCCAGGATCTCCTGGCTTTGAGGGACTTGGTTGAAAAATCTGCTGAGATTCAAATTGGTCTTCCCCTGTATATAATCTGATTCCTCTCTCTTATGGCCTTTAAAATTCTATCCTTATTCTGTATGCTGAGCATTTCCATTACAATGTGCCTTGGTGTAGATCCGTTGTAGTTTTGTACATTTGGTGTCCTGTAAGCCTCTTGTATTTGATTTCCCAATTCATTCTTTATGTTTGGGAAATTTTCTGGTATTATATCATTGAAAAGATTGTGCATTCCTTTGGTTTGAATCTCTGTGCCTTCTTCTATCCCAATAAATCTTAGATTTGGTCTTTTGATGCTATCCCATAATTCTTGGATGTCCTGTTCATGGTTTCTTACCATCTTCACTGTGTTTAACTTTATTTTCAAGATTGTATATTTTGTCTTCATTGCCTGAGGTTTTATCTTCCAAGTGATCTATTGTTTTGGTAATGCTTTCTATTGAGCTTTTTTTTTTTTTTTTAATTTGGCTTATTGTTTCCTTCATTTCAAGGATTTCTTGTTTTTTTTTTTTTTCTTCCAGAATCTCTCTTTCCTGAAGTAATCTTTTATTGCCTGTATTTGCTTTCTTATCTCTTTGTTAGTGTGATCAATGGTTGCCTGAATTTACTGTCTTAACTCTTTGTTGGAGTGATCAATTTTTGCTTGCATTTGCTTACTTAGATTATTCTTTAATTTGCAGATTATTTTAATTATGTACATTCTGAACTCTTTGTATGACTTTTCCTCATTGTGCTGTCAATGAATTCTATTGTAGTATCCTGGTTTGTTTGGGACACTCTCCTTCTTTGTTTCTTCATGTTGTCTGTTTTTCTTCCTCTCTTGCAGTGCAGATCTCAAGTATTACAGTTTCTACCCTACAATCTTGTAGTGTCCCTGCAGGTTACCAGTATCTCACCTTTATGGGGGATATCAATGTTTACAGCACCCAGTGCAACCAATATGCAGCCATAAATCAATTAGCTTCTATTTTGGCATTGGCAGTTTTGTCACTGTAAACAGAAAGGATGAGTTTGGTTATCTTGTATCATATAGCCAATAGCTTTGTGTGAGGGTTTGCCGTTTATAATGTTGGACAGTGGGGGTGGGTAAGCTGTGATGTTTATGAGATAGGGTGTGGGAATATAAAGGCATTAGATTATAGGCCTACTGAAAGGGTAATCAAAAGAAGTTGGCTGTTGGCAGGAGAAAAGAGGGAGGTTACCCCATGCAAGGCTCCCTGTTGCCTCTGCAATAGGATGGTGTCTGTTAGTACACTGAGTAGAGACACCTGGGGTTCAGCCAGGCCCACTGGGACATTGGTGACAGTTTTCTAGGTCCTGATTGTTGTCCCTAGATGAAAGCAGCCATGCCCCTGGTTGGTGGCAGCAGTGGTGTCAAGCCTGTATGTACTTTGGTGTTGGCTTCCAGGCCCCAGTCAGTGTCCCAAGGTGGAAGCTGCTGCAGCTGACGATGGTGGAGTTGGCAGTGGAGGTAGCTCAAGATGGCAGTGCAGTTGTCCCAAGGTGGAAACAATCACTTTCAGAAGTGGGGCTGGAAGAATGGGCTGCAAGATGGCACTGAGCAGCCAATTTGGTGATGTTGCAGTGTGGCATGCCGTGTTGCAATGGGCAGCAGACTCCTTTCCCTGTCTGATGTCCCGCAGTGGAGAGTACTGTGTGGGGAGGGCTATGGCAGTGGCTGCAATGTCACAAAATTGAGGAGGCTTGGGAGGAGCTACACGTTGGTAAATAGGGAACCTCAGCATGGGGCTCCTCTTCGCCAGTGGGCACACGTGGGTCAGGCCTCTCCAGGGCATCCTTGGTGTTCTTCTGTGCCCTGGCTCTTGTCCCTA
Source organism: Geosciurus inauris (assembly GCA_004024805.1). Taxonomy (NCBI): domain Eukaryota; kingdom Metazoa; phylum Chordata; class Mammalia; order Rodentia; family Sciuridae; genus Geosciurus; species Geosciurus inauris. The sequence goes on along the minus strand of PVHX01000477.1, from coordinate 165,861 downwards.
GATGCAAGTGGCCATGTCTGTGGTTGGTGGCTGGGTAGTGTCAAACCTGTAAGTACCTTGGTGTTGGACTTCCAGTCACCAGATGGTGTCCCAAGATAGAAGCTGCCACAACTGAAGATGGTGGTGTTAGTGGCAGGAGTAATCTGAGATGGTGTTGGAGGTGTCCGAAGATAGCGGCAACCACTTTAGAGATGCGGCTGAAAAGGCAAGCCCAATGATTGCTTTGGGCGCCCTGTTTGGAGATGCAGCACTGTGGTGTGTGGGTGTGGTCCTCAGCATGGTAGACAGTCCTCTGCCTGTGCCTGGGCCTGGCTCTGGGCTCCTTACTTGTTGGTGGGGTGGTCCTGAGCCTGCCTGGTCTCTGCAGGAGGTCAGCAAGACTGTCCTGGGGCTGCCTGGGCTCAGGACAGGTAGGCAGGGTTCTCATGGGCTTGCCTGGTCTTTGCAGGGATGGCAAGACTGTCCTGGGCCTGCCTCTGAAAGTATCTTTTTGTGGAAATTGTTACATAATTTCAGACAGGCTTGTGGATATGCTCAACAATTTTCCTTCGCAAACTTTAAACAATCTGGAGAGTAGAAGATGATTTTCTTCTCATCACTTTCTAGTGATGGTTGAAATGAGAGAAAGACAATAGTATTTATGAATTATTACTCCTATCTCTATGAGGATTTGTTGGAACTGTATCAGGTCCTCATAAAGAGACAGCTTGTAGTATGCCACCCAGTTAGTCCATTCAAACTAGGAAGGACTGATTCGGTTATAGCTCTCATGATCTAAACATTTTACCTCTGAAGATTTCTAAATTAACACAGGCTTTTGGGGGAAACCTTATGTCCAAAGCATGATAAACATCTTAACACTCATTCTGTACATTGTGTCTCCACAACATGTTTATCTTTTAATGAAATTTGTGTTCTTGGACTAGCATCTCTCCATTTCCTCTATGCACTGGTCCATTGTAACCACATTCTACTCTCAGCTTCTAAGAGTTTGGTACTTTAGTTTCCACATGTGAGATCACACAATCCATGTCTAGCATATTTCACTTAGTACAATGTCTTCCAGGTTGGTTCAAGTTGTTTCTTTTTATGGCTGAATTTCTTTGTGTACACATGCATTTCTTTATCCCTTCTCCTCTTGACGAACTCTTGCCTTGTTTCCATATTATGGTTATTGTGGGTAATACTTCGGAGAACATGGTGATACAGATATCTCCTTGAGGTACTGGCTTCATTTTTTTGGATATACCCAGAAGTAGTATTGCTGGACCATATGTGTTAGGTCGATTTAAGGCCACAAAGAAAAACAAAACACCAGGTAGCCTGCATGCACAAGAGAACAATCAATCAAACACCAGCAGGCAAGCAGTGAGGGCAACTCATGACTGCCATCAATCAGCCATCCCCCATCAACCCCAGGAGGACACGGGACTCCTCAAAACCTCCTTTCCTGTCCCAAGCTCCCCTCTGCCTGCCCAAAGCTTCCCTTTCCTGTCCCAAGCCCTTTCTTCCCTACCCCAAGCCCAGAAAACTTTCAAACCAGCTGAGCCTGCACACAATTCTCCCAGATCCGCTCTGTAGGACGGGGAGTCTTGCCAGGGAGCGTATATCAATAAAGCCTTGCTCAGCGATTTTAATTGGCCTCCTTTTGGTCATCGTTATCTGACCTTACAATATGGTAGTTCTATTTTGTATTTTTAAGGACCTTCACACTTTAGCCCAGCCTTTATTACCACTCTATTTAAAAGTATAGATTGAGTATTCCTAATCTGGAAATCCAAAACACTTCAAAATCAGAAACTTCCTGAGTGTAAATATGATGCCGCAAGTGGGAAATTCCACACCTGACTTTATGTGATAGGTTGCAGTCAAAACATAGGAACACTAAAAATATTGTATAAAATTACCATCAGGCTGAGTCTATAGGGTATATATGAAACATAAATAAATTTCATTTTTATACTTGGGTTCCTTTCCTATGAGATTTCATTATGTATTTTCAAATATTCCAAAGTCTGAATAGCATCCAAAATATAAAATACTCAAGCATTTTAGACAAGGGATACTCAATCTGTATCTGAGGGTATTGAAGGTGAACACATATGAGAATTCATTGAAGAACCCAGAGCGTTCAGTGCTGTGTCCTAAATGCATGTGAAGTTCTCTTATTAATGTTTCATAAGTTAGGAATAGACTATCAAGCACAGGCTTGACAGACCAGATGCAAAACTGCATTTGTATTTGATATTAGTTAGAATTCAGGTAATGACTTTGAAATATATCCATCCACTCAGATACATTGTCCAAAAACTTTGCAGAATCTTATGACAGAAATTTTAGTTTTAAAATGCCATTATTAAAGTTTCTGTGAAGTGGAGGCCTGGAAAAACCCTACCATACTAACTGGGACATTTGTCATTCCAGTAATTGTAGGTAGATTGCTATGTCTTTAAAAAGCTTTGCTAGAAATTAAGCATATATGAGTTTGAATGATAAGGAAAAGTGTAGTTAGCACTCCTCCAGTTTTAGACATAATAGCTCGGAAGGCAATAATGAATGATGATGTATCTGTTGTGATTTATGTAGGTACTTGCATTTGAGTTTCTTATATGTGCCTGACTCTCTGGGGAAGACAGTAAGTTGTAAGGCCCTGAGATTAAAATGAAATGTGATTACATAAATGCTCTTTTGAAGATTGTTTTTGGTCAGTGATGAAACATCAGAGCTAGTCTGAGGCCATGAGGTTTTGAGATCTTTAAGCAAACATAAAATTGCCTGAACATTTAACCTTGACTTTTTAAACACTACTTGGATGCCTAAGTGGAGTAGGAGTTCCATTCTCTTAAGAATGTGGATGTTCCTGTTACACAGCTGGCTCCATTGGGACTTGATTGGCCTGGGAAATCACAATAGCTATTTTCATTTGTTTTTCACTGTGATCCAACTGAACGTAATTGTATCTAATAGTTGATGAACTGAAAAATCCCTGTATAAATTTTGTAGAGTTCCTAAGGGAGCAAAGCTATGGATAAAAACTAGAATGTAACTTCAGGACAGTTTTCTGGTATATTTGGTCTTTTATGTCTTAGAGTCTTGTCAGAGTTCAGGAGCGTGCCTTTCCCTGTCACTTGGCATCATGTGCTGTTGTTGAGTCAGGTGATTGGTAAAACCAGTACTTCCATGCATCTGTAGTTTCTGGAAAATGTGTTCTTTCTAAATTTCAAAGTTTTGTCTTTACTCAGAGTCACCGTGTTTGTGTGTTTGTTTGTCCTTGGCATGATAACTGCAATCACTGTGGACTGTCAATATATATTAGTAAAGTTGCAAAATGTGCAGAGAAATTTCCCTTCCATTATTTTACTTAAATCTTAAACTACAGACAGCTGTGTGACTTAGGCTGTGCTGTTCTCTACTGTGCTGTTATCTTGCTTTCTGCTATTCTTTACCCTTAGAAATGTTTTGCTGAAAACTTGAAAATTATATCAGCCTGGTGGTGGTTAGCCAAGGAATTTTGTGTGGCAGTGATACCTGCCTAAGTGGTGAGAGACAATGCTGTCAATTTGGGAAGAGGCAGGAGTAAGAACAGTGGTTTGAATCATGGTCCTCACATTTAATGGTGGCCATATCATATTTCTTGAGGCTAAAATGAGATGATCACCTCATACCAATCATAGTAATTACTCTAGTTTTTAAAATATCCATTCCAAGGTCCTTATACACCAGGGGTGGGGTAAAATACGCTTTTAATAGAGATGGTTGGAAGTTAAAATTAATATCTGAATTACTTTGGTAAAGATGAATAGAATGAAATCCAAGTGAGCATTAAAACAAAGTAAAGCCAAAACATAGAGGCCATTTGTTCTTTTTTCTTGGAATAATGTACTTATTATTGATATGAATGCACACCAATGTGTTATTACTTTTAGAAGCATCCATATAAAACTTTAGATACATATTGAGTAAGGTTAGTGAATGAGAAGTTGCTGGTTGCTAGGTATCGATATATTCAACAAGTTTGTCATATTCCACGTACAAGTCCTTGCATGTTGGCATAACTGTACCAGCATTGTTGCTTGATACTTTCCTACTAGGAGAGTCATTTTCTAGAAGAAAAATACTCTCTTATACCTACTACTCAAAACTGAACTTGAAAAAAACTGTTGGAGATGTACATGGAAAAAGCACAAGTAGGTGAATACTGTATTTGCTTGATTTTGATATATGGGAAAGCTAGGTGAATGTCTAAGTGGTATATCTGATGTCTTATTCTTGTGTGTGTGTATGTGTGTGTGTGTGTGTGTGTGTGTGTGTGTGTGTTGTTTTACCAAATATTCTTCTGGAAGGATTAAATCCCAATTGGAAAATGACTGAAAATAATGCGTTTATGATTTTTAAAATTATTAGAGATGGAAACAAGGAGTGGATTATTTATTGCACAGGAGCAAAGAAGCATTAATCATATAAAAATATCATGAAGTCAGGACTGAAGCATGATGGTGCTAATCCAAAAAATAGTTTTGGTTCATCTGTGGGGCACGTGTAGGGTTGTACTTGCATGCCTTCTTGGAGTTAGATAGGGTCAGGTGAATTGACATAGTTAATGTATGGTGGGCATATGACTTTGGTTATTTCTGAGAGGAAGGTTTAAGAGCCACTGAATACTTTTCCACTTTCTTTTCCCGTGCCATGGGGAACAGTAACTAACATTCATGATGTTGAATGATCTATCACATTTTTCCCAAATGAAGATGTCATACTGTGGGTGAGTAGCATGCTTTCTTAATTCTTAATTATAATTTGCATTATTCATGTGTGTATCAAAGTTTAACTTAACCTGAGTAATGCATATAATTGTACATAAAACCCTAAGTATGAAGTCTGGTGACTTAATAATAGGGCTGGTTGGAAAACCGGGACTTGGGTCTTTTGGGTCAACATAAAGGGAAAACTATTATATTGGCATTCAAATTAAATAGTTCATAGTAAGGAGCTTTCTAGGAGAAGGAATGTATAATCATTGGCCCTTAATGCTATTATCATACTTTTTCCCTTTTTTTTTTTTTTTTGGTACCAGGGATTGAACTCAGGGGTACTCAACCACTGAGCCACATCTCCAGCCCTATTTTATGTTTTATGTAGAGACAGGGTCTCACTGAGTTGCTTAGCACCTCGCCATTGCTGAGGCTGGTTTTACTTTTTCCCTTTAATCTGAGTTCTGTGTTGATTTTTAAAAAAATTTTGTGTTTCTCTGACTCTAGAATATTTGTTGAGGTATAAAGTGAACCTTCGTTGTAAGTTTTTCATCCTCATAACCAGATTCTGCACATGATTTTTAGCATAGCCAGGCCTTGGTTATAGATGATTGGAATCTCTTTAAATGTTGTCATTTGAGTATATATCTAGGAGTGGGATACCTCCTAAAAATCAGCATACTACAGAAATGCAGCCACATCAATGTTTATAACAACTGAGTTCACAATACCTAAGGTGTGGAACCAACATAGGTATCCTTCAACAGATGAATGGATAAATAAACTGTGTTATATATACACAATGGAGTATTACTTGGCCATAAAGAAGAAAAAAATTTATGACATTTGCCAACAAATGAATGGATCTGGAGACTATCATGCTAAGTGCAATAAGCCAGTCCCAAAAAACCAAAGGTTGAATGTTTTCTCTGCTATTTGGAAGCTAATCTATAATAAAGGGAGTATGGTTGTGACAGGAAGAATAGAAGTGCAATAGATTAGAAAATGGAGAATGGAGGGAAGGAAGTGGCAATAGGAAAAAGAAAGACAGTGGAGTAAATCTGACATAATTTTCCCATGTACGTATATGAAAACATCACAGTGAATCCTGCCATCATATACGTATGGAAGAATGAGATCTTAACTAGAATATGATATATTCTATGATTATATATCAAAATGGATTCTGCTGTCATGTATAACTAAAAAGAACCAATAAATTAAAAAAAAAAAAAAGGTGTCATTGAGACACATAGTAATTGTGATGGCATACTAGCAGTTGAGGCTTGAGGTCATTCAAGTGATGAGTAGTCTTTTTCCTCAGTCTGATTCTTAAGATCTGCTTCCCAGAGTCACTAATGGTGGTAATTGTCATAGGCTTCATTTCCCCAGAAGTTTGCCCTGAGGTCAGGGTTTGAGTGAAATAGTTAATTTGGCAGTTTTTCTAGAAGGCACCTATAGGATGAAGGGAATGACATCCAATCTGGGATACATTATTGAACAGGTTATTTCTGTGAGACTAAAGAAACCATCTGTCTGGGACCTTCTTTGAAATTATATTGAATGTAACTAAAAATTGTTCTTGTTCTTCTACCAGTGTTTTCTGCAATTGATTAAGAGTTACTCTCAGGCTTTGCTCTGTGGGAAGGTCTGTTGTCATGCAGGAGCCCTCAGGCACAGGTCTGGCAGTAGGATGGTGACTAGAGCAGGGACTGACTGTGGATGCCATGGGATAAGCACCAGGATCTCACGTCAGCAATCTTCCTACAAGGTTGGTCTTTCTCTCAAGGAGCTGTATTGTAATTTTGGCTCTGTCTTTGATTCTGCTCTGTGTTTTTGTGTATAATTGTCTGAAAGATATAAAAGTCAAATTTTTCAGCACCTAACTATCTGCATGTGACTTGTCCACCCCAAATTATCTGTCATATTCTATATTTTACCCCAAATGATCTATTATTTTTACAAGCGAGTTTCTTCAGGACTATCAAATATTTATCATCATGACTAAAATGGTTGCCCATATTTACTGTTTGCCTAAATCCCATTGAGATACTTAAAGGTTTCCTCAAGTCTACCTTTCCCTACTTTGAATATGCAGACTTGTGGTTGGTTTCGTTTCTAAAATTTGAATGGTTTATATATATATATTACACATTTTGACACATTTGTTTGTGCAGCTTTCATAAGCTTATCTTTAAACTTTATTCTAAATGAATGGATACCAATTATAGTATTTTATTTCTTTTGCATCTCTGGTAATGTTTTATCTAGCTTTGTAGCCTCAATGAAAACACAGTATGTTAGTTGAAGAATGGTTGAATGAATAGGTGAACGTCATGATTTAGAGGTTCCTAACCTAGGGCCACTTACTTTCCTAAATCCATAATCAACTCCCTAATTATTATTATTTTATTTAAATAGCCAGTTATGAGTTTTCCTTTACTTTAATAAAAGAATTTCTAGCTGTGCATCAGAATTTCATAGGGAACTTCTTAAGAACTACACTGGACTGGCCTCATCCTACAGTCAGCTGGCTCAGGATATAAGAAAACAGACCTAGAGTCAGGTGTAACAGGTCTCATTTAAAATTGGAAGTCCTGGATTTGTTTGTTTTGTTTTCCTCATTCCCTGCTGACTTCTTCATTAAGCTCTTTTCTTTATCCCAGCTTAGAAGCTGAAATTTTGCCTCTGCCACCCTCCCCATCCAATACCCAGGTGCCAAGAAAACTTCTTTTCCATTTTGGTCAAACTGCAATTAAATTCACATTTCCTTTTTATATAATATTCTCTTATTTATGATGCTGGTGGAAAACCAAATCCAGACAGGTTGGTACCCATAGGCCTCTAGCCTGGGTCCCAGAAACAAGTGTTTGCTGTTATGGACCAACGGTCATAGATAACCCCTGATATAGAGATTGTGAAAATTGTATTCCATGTTGAGAAAAAAAAAATTTGTATTTCATTGTAACTATTTTTTACTCAAAAATAGTTACTAGTTACTCAAAAATAGATTATTGCTTCCCCTCCAGTCTGGTTAAAAAACAAAACCAATTTCATTGTAACTATTTTTGAGTAAAAAAAGTTACAATAAAAATAATAAAACAATAAAAAATAATAACACAGACACTTCACCACATAGACTGATACAGAAAAAAAGAAAGTACAAATGTTCACACTTACTGGAAATAAGTGTGCATAAAAGACCCTTGTAGGCAAAAAATATAAATAATTTAATGAGAACAATTGGCACAAATCTACAAATATTAATTTGAAAATTCAAGTCATTTTTTTTCTATCAGCCAGATAGAATTTAAATAAATCTCATTTCTTTTCAGTATTCTTTAAAAAAAGATTGTGGTATACAATATTAACAGATCATATTCCTGGATTTGCAAAAGCCTGTAGTTCATTGAGCACTACACATGGCACTTAGGTATGCTGCTAATGTTAACTAATGTTAGCAGTGGAGTACGTGAATGATTTGCTCTGTGTAACCAAATGCTAAATCATTAATATTTAATTGGTCTTTTTTTTGGTACTGGAGATTGAACTCAGGGGCACTCGACCACTGAGCCACCTCCCCAGCCCTATTTTGTGTTTTATGTAGAGACAGGATCTCACTGAGTTGCTTAGCGCCTCGCCATTGCTGAGGCTGGCTTTGAACTTGCGATTCTCCTGTCTCAGCCTCCCTAAGTGCTGGGATTACAGGCTTGCACCAGCACGCCCAGCTAAATTGGTCATCTTTTAATGATATAAAATGTATCACTTATGAAGTGGTAGTGTTAAGTGGGTTTCTGGTAGAACAAAAAGAATGAGAAAATAGATCCTTTGAAAGTAAGGTAAAAAGAAAAGAATCTCTAAAACCAATACTGATTTACTGAGAATATTGTTTATTTGTGTGTTTTTTTTCCTGAAATTCCACATGGAACAGATGATTTGCCTTCAGAGTCACTCTGCTTTTTAGAATCAGCCATTTCATTCTTCAGCTCCCATCTCATCATTTCGTGTATGGCAGTTTTTCAGTTATAAACATAAGAAATCAAGCTAGTGCAAATAAAAAGACAAGCCTATAAAGAAATGTACTTTATGTATATATAATTTGTGTTCATAATTTTTAAATGGAACTCAAGACACAAATTCAGCTGGGTGTCCCTTGACAGATACTGGAACCAAAAATAGAAACAAACTCATGTGAAATACAAAATGTACATCCACTGACTTTCCTCTATCCTTTCTCTTTATCATTGTTGCTTAATTTTTCTCTCTGTAAATGGTTCATATGACAGAAAATGACTGCCCGTAAATCCTGAGTTTTCATATCTCCATATACAAAAGCCTAACCCGTAGACCTTCTACTTGAACTTGTTAACCATCTAATCTCCCATGAGTGAGTTAATCCATCTTTTAGGATGGAAGATAGCTTTGTGGGAAGGTTGGACTACCTACCCAGACAATAACATGTTTCATACCTAAATGCCTTTTCTTTATATATAAGGAGGCATTAAATTGTTATTATGAACTTCCAGCCTTCTTTTATTACATCTTATCAGAAGATGCCTGATATGTGGGTATGGGCAAGGACATTCAAGTACTTAGTATTTTGGTCTTTAAGCACCTGCGTAACTGTGGGCTACATGAAGAGTACATGAAGTATTAGGCCCTATACCTATTCTGAGGTGTGTTTTAACTTATGTAATCAGTTGTGAAACTTGCTACACGATATTTAAGAAGATCAATATGTTAAAAGAAAGCATTGAGTAATTCAGTATACGACTTCTGCTAAAGATTTTCTTCAGACATTAGTTTTCAGAGTTCAGTCTTTTTTCATCCAAATATATTGGCCTGAGTTATATTTTGCTTTTGCTGTTTTTCATTTATGCAAATGAATAGTATATGGGAATGGGGTAGGAACATTAAAATACCTAGTATTTATGCAAATAAAGAACTGCTAAGCAGTGATTAGACAACTTTGGCTGCATTTGGCAGAATTAGAGATATCTATTCTTAGATCACTATCCAATAGCATGTGCATATGCCACCAGGCTTCATGGAGGAAGATATATGATTTCTTATTACCTTTTGATGTAACCTATTTTGAAACTGGACAAAGATTTCTGTTTCAAGCTATTTCTGATTTAAAATACATTTCTGCAACCCTTCTGTCTATTTAAATGTACCTTCTAATCTTTTACTATCTGACTCTGGAGAACAGGACATGAAACACTAAATATGAGAAAGCTGGGAAATGTGGCACACTATAAATGCATGAAGGCAAGAGCTCAAAATGTGTGGACAGAAAGATTTTATTTCTTTACATAAGGTTTAAATGAGGAGTCTTTGGTATGAATCTTTGCTTTCAAAGTGGACTGTCATTTTTAAGCAGGGAGAAAAGAATCCTTGATCATTATGAAGAAAATATTATATTTAAGTCTATTTAAACTGGTGACATGCAAATAAGTCTGAAACTCCCAGTTTCCTTCCCCAACCTCAGTGTGTTCTAAATATTTTCTAAAAAACTGTTTTTAATTTTTTTAAAAATATTTTTCAGTTGTAGATGGACACGATATCTTTATTTATTTATGTGGTGCTGAGGATCAAACCCAGTGCCTCACGCATGCGAAGCAAGCGCTCTACCACTGAGCTACAATCCCAGCCCTGTTTTTAATTTTTTAAAAAGTTCTCCTTGAAAGGTAATATGATTCAATTAATATGTGAGCATGTTTGCATAAATTATAACATTAAATAAAAGCTATAAACTTGTTTCCTAAGGGCAAATGTTTAATACTTATATGAATTAAAAAATATTTCAGTTTTATCTTATATAAGCTCTTTGTTGTTTTATTATTATCCTCCATCTTAAATGAGGAATCTCAAGAAAGATATAATGACTTAGTGGAGGCCACATGGTCAGCAAGAGCATAAGCCACCAAAGGTGGACTTAGGCCCTGCGTTATTATCATGGCATCAGTGTCTGAACAAATATTACAATAGCCACAGTCTCCAATGATGTTTTCATAAAGCTGCAAATGCTTCAAATGCAAGGGCAAGGCTGGAGAAACATGAGCTGACAGGTGTGCTGCAAGGCAGTCCAGAATCATGAGCTACTTCAGTTTCATATTGGATACGCAGAAAACTAAACAAAAACCAAAAAACAAAGAAAAAAATCAAAACAAATAAGAAAATTGAAGTGTGTGTCACAAAGTTGATGCTGATTGCTGAAGTAGATTTAACTATGCAATTGGTGAGCATGAATAAAATGTTTCAAAGGAAAGCCTTAGTGAGTTTGGTATCACGAAATTATTTCAGGTAATTCAAGTGAAATGTATTTATAAGTTTTTGTTTTGTTTTTGGTATACACTTTTTTTTTTTCTTTTTTGAACTCAGGGCACACGACCACTGAGCCACATCCCCAGCCCTATTTTGTGTTTTATGTAGAGACAGGGTCTCACTGAGTTGCTTAGCGCCTTGCCCTTGCTGAGGCTGGCTTTGAACCAGCCATTCTCCTGTCTCAGCCTCCCAAAGTGCAGGAATTACAGGCATGCGCCATCACACCCAGCTAGCATGCACTTACATTGAACCAAATAGAGTCAAAAAAGGAGTTTGCAAGGAGGAAGTAATTTATCTCCAAACTAGAGGTTTTCTTCTGTATGGTATACAGAGTTTTGGACAGGAAGGCGTAGATTTTTAAGAAGTATATTATATGGTAGAAAAATACACATAAAATTAGATTCTGAGAGTTCCCTTGATTCTTGATTAAGCCCATTTTACAATACTAGAACAAGAGAATTAATCACATCTTCTAACTGAAAATCTCAACATTTTCCTGGATGATATCTTATCTGGAGGCCTTGGAAAAAGTGCCCTGGTCTGCCAGCTATGTGGAATCTAAATGCCTAATGTGTCCAATTGGAAAGGACTATCTGCCCACAGGTGTGTGGATAAGGCGAGGGTTGTGAAAGCGTTCCATGAAGTGCAAAGCACAGTATAGATGGCAAGTGTTATTTCGTTACCTATGAGCTGGAATGATATTAGAAATAAAGTTTTTCTAATTAACTCATATAAACCATCATAATCTCATGAATTATTACAAGTTTTATTTACTTAGAGTCTGCTAGGTGTACATGTATTAGATTTGGTTAAGATCAAACTTTATAATTGTCAGTCCAAAAATTTTGTGACTGTTATGATTTGGATGTGAAGTGTCCCCCAAAAGCTCATGTGTGAGACCATGTAAGAAGTCTTAGAGGTGAAATGATTGAGTTATGAGATCCTAACTCAATCAGTGGATTAATCCTTTGGTAGGGGTTAACTGAGTGGTAACTGAAGGCAGGTTGGGTGTGGCTGGAGAAGGTAGATCCCTGGGGGCATGCCCTTGGGGTTTATATTTTGTCCTTGATGAGCAGAGATCTCTCTCTCTCTGCTCTGGTGTGGTGATGTCTCTCCACCACACTCTTCCACCTCCAGCCCCAGGAATGGAGCCAGCTGTCTATGGACTGACACCTCCAAAACCATGAGCCCTCAAATAAACTTCTCCTCCTGTAAAATTGTTCTTGTCAGGTGTTTTAGTCACAACAGTGAAACAGCTGACGAAAATAATCATACAGTTTCACAATTATTTGTTAAGATTTTCAGTGCTTATGTTTCTTTAAATTATGTTAGTTTAGAAAACTGTTACAAAGACCACTGGTGAAATTGCTTTCTCTAAAATATTAGCTTAAAGAGGAGCCTATTAATGATTCTTTAGCATTGTTACTGCAGATACTGAAATCATTTATATACTTATTTTACCTTTTAGATTTTATTGTATTTATAAAGTTTACAGATGTCTCCTAAAGGGTGATTTTATTGAAGTTTTCTTTAAAACATCACGTTAAACTCCATAGAGAAAATGAACCTTGAACTTTCATAACAAATGTCACATTTGATTTTGTTGTTAATGTTCTTGAGGGAAACTTGTTAGTCTTTGACTAAAGCCAGTAGTAGAAGTTACATCATTGGTAGCACTTACATTTCATATTAGTTCTTCACAGTTCTGGTTTAATTCAAAACTACCCTCCATTTATTCTATCATAATTTATTTCAAATTTATAACAAAGAAAGCAGGGTGGTGGGAGGAGGGTGCAGGGTCTAGAAGGCAGCAGACAGTAGCCTGCAATAATTTCAAGTCATTGAGATTTAGAAGGATTCTGTAGTACGTTGTAGTTTTAACATTCCAGAGGAAAGAGCAAATGAACATTTGGACTCAGGGTCTAAGTTTTTAATCATTTAAAAAATTTCCCACAGTCCATAAGAAGTTCCTTGCACATAGCAGGTGCTCAATAAATATTTGTGGAACAAACTGGCTGTGTTCACCAATACCAAACCAATGTTTCCTACTGTTACTGTCTAGCCCCACCACTGGATAGCCCACTAGATGGCAGTCCCATACAGAGAAGCCTTCTTTGGAATTTGCTGGGTAGAATTTCTGTAGATAAAATTGCATTTATGGCAAAACCTGTCGTTTTTATACAACAACAAAAATTCTTAAATAAATATTTTAAATTAAAACCACCTCAACTTTGATATATTTCTTTGTAATTTTCCAGTTCTTGTTTTGACTTTTTAAAACTGATTTTGGTAATTACAATATTATACTCCTTCTGGAAAATAGAATATCTCTTGAATTTGGGTCACTTGTATGAAGTTATTGCATGTAGTAATGCTTCTAGGTTTACAGAAAGTGTGAGAAAATGAATACTCAAGGACCTTTCTTCATTCTTCATGGTGTGGCTCTTCACGGTGGGTGGGTTGCTCAGCTTCAGAGGCAAGCTCAGGTGCTGCCAACACCTGGTCACTGCTGTCTGTGACAGAGGCAAGCAAGCACATAGTGTGGCATGGAATAGAACCTTAGACCTCAGTTCCAACAACCACAGATCTTGATAAAACGACTTTAATCCCAGTATGAGGCACTGTATTTCCAAATTTCCTAACCGAGATTGTGGGCCTGGGTAGGATATATGAATGTTATTTGTGCCTCTTTTATTTCATTTTTCAAATGTAATATTTGAAAAACAATGACATAACTATGAGAAAAGAATTACACTCTTTGAGTAAAGCTGGTACTCAACTATTTAATATTAGTTTAAATAGGATTGTTTCCTATGCATTTAGAAGGTCAATTATTTAGATAATTTGTAAAATTCTTTACAATTGCCTTTAAGTAGGAGACATTGGGGGCTTACATTAGAAGGTGATGGACCAGAGTCTGTTTGACTGCCACCATCTACATATCAACAGAGCTCTCTTATTCTTTGTTTTAGTTATCTACTGCTGCATAACAAAATGCCTCAAATTTTCTGCTTACAAATAAGCATTTTTATGGGTCAGGAAACTAAACACAAGTTATCTGGCTGCTTCTGACTCACAGTGTCTTTCATGAAGGTGTGGGCAGATGCTACATGCATCCATGTAGCTGTTGGAAGGCTTACTAGGTCAGAGACATCCATGCGGGCTTCTTTATAGGGCTTCTTTTAATAGAGAAAGAGGGAGAAAGTAAAGGGAGAGGGGGACATAATCATATTCTGATTTAAACTAAGAAGTGTCATCTCATTGGTTTAGTGGTATTACAGCCCTTAGAAAAAAGTTAGTAAGTCAATTCCACATTCAAAGTATAGAGATTACATGAGGCATCAATACTAGGAGCCAAGAATCACTAGGGCCATTTTGGAAGGTTTATTGATTTTGCTGTCAGTTTTCAAAATCATAGAATCTGTGTTTCCTTTGAAAATATCCTTGCAAAAATTTATTTAGTAATGATGAAATGAAAAGAAAATGTTTGGTATACTGCCAACTAATGTACTTATAATGTATGAGTATACCATTAGTAGAAGAGCAACAATATGTATATAAAAGTAATGTGTATGGAAAATAGTTTCAGTGATGTGATAGTGTGAAATTTATTGTCAAGAGAAATAAAAAAGTTGAATTTTGGAAAAGAACAAGAATGGAAAATGAGTCATTTGCATGGATTATTAAATCAATCTAGGCTATCAATATCATCCCATTTATACTTTACAAAATTTTTCACAACCTCAAGAAAATTTTTGGTGCATTTTAAGTAATATTTGAAATTAAAAATTTAAAAAATAAACTTTACTGTTAATTTTCAAGTAGACTGTATTTTATATAGACAAGTACTTTTTCTAGCAACAGTAAAATTTTTGAAAATAGAAAATTTTCCTTTATGATATTCCACATAGACCTTGACTTTATTATTTCTGTATCTCCTCAAATCACATTTCTTACTTACCTTATTGAACTTGAATGATAAATTTAAGTATTCAGGCCAAATTACTTCCATAGGTTGCATTTATAAATGTAGTATAAAAGAGAATAGTACTTAACATTGATAATCTAAAATTCAAGAATCTTGTTAAGAAAAGGCAAAAGCTGTACAAATGATGTACATTGAATCATATTTCCATTCTAGCTACTAGGAGAGTAAACTGTAAAGTTTTTTTGTTTCTGCCATTTGGGAAATAAGATTATATAATATATTATAATATGAAAATTATGGTAATTTCAGTCTCCATATCATCAAGATTTTTCCAGTTCAACAGTACAGTATTACAGTATATCTGAGCACAATTTACACTGTTAAGATGATAATTTATCAGCCAATGATGAAAACATTGGTACTTTTGAAGAAATTAAATTCATTAAACATCTGTGATATTCTTGACAGTTGGATATTTATTTCATTTATTTTCTGTGCAGGGTCATTGTGAAGATTAAATGAAACAATCATATTCCCCACTCAGTTTTATAAGTAGAGAAACTGATACTCAGGGACATGAATTACTTTGTCCAAGGTCACAAGTTAATAAGGATTAAAATGTCATACCTGACTAGAAAAACCTTAGTTCTTCCATAATTCTGTGAATATGTCAAGAAACCCCCAAATTTATCCTTCATGCTTTACAAGTTTAGGCTATTGTATTAATTATTATTAAATTTTTGTGGACAAGTTATCTACAAGATGAAATTATATAACTAGAGCCTCAATGGAAAAAAACATAGTTTCTAAGAATCTGACAGATTTGGTATGTGAATTTCAGAGACTTCAGCCATGGCATTTGGAAGATGAATATATATCTGATATAACAATAGTACAAGGAACTGCCTTGGCCTATAGGAATTTTAAACATTACCAAAAAGCAAAACAAAAAACAAACAAAGGCAAAAAACAAAAAAACAAAACAAAAAAATCCAAAACAATTAATAGTACAAGGCACTTCTGTGTGCATGCCCATCTCCCAATTTCAATAGCCATTATTGTGCCATTCCTATTTCATCTATATCATTCCCCACCACAGCCATGTATGACTGTCATTTTTGAAGTTTTAATGGTGAAATAGAAATCTTACCTATGATTATTACTTTTGAAGTTTTAATAGTGAAATAGAAATGTAACCCATAGTAGATCAAGGTAAAGAACATTTACATCATTCCCTTTGTTTTTCTCAACTCCTTCTTCTGTCAGTAACTTTCTCCTTCTCTGTTGCGATTCTATTACTTCTCCTCAGACTTTCTTCATTCTAGCATTTTATATAGTCAGAATCATACATAATGTACTCTTTCATGTCCTTTTTTGTCTCCACATAATGTCTGGTTCATCTGTATTATATCAGTGGTTGTTTCATTGACATATAAAGTTCCATTATGAAAATACGCTGTGGAATTTCTTTTTATGTTTTCCTATTTATAGACATTTGACGTATTTCCAATTTTGACTTGCTAAATAAATCTTATATGAACATTTAATGTAACAATTTTAGTGTATTTACATTTTAATGTCTCTTACGTAAATAGCCAAGGATGGAATTCTTAGGTTAAAAAAAAATGGATATATGTTAGAGTTTACAATAAACTACCCAAACTTGCCAAAATGGTTGTACCATTTTATATTACCACCAATAATGCATGAGAGTTTTGTTGTTGCTGTTGTCATTGTGCTGTATCTTCACCAACACTTAGTATTGTTAGTCTTCCTGCTTATTTCAGCAATCCTAGTGGTGGTATAGTGCTGTCACATTGTGGCTTAGTTTTAAATGATCTGAACGTTAGAAACGTTGAGTATTTTTTCGTATGCTTATTACCATTCATGTATATTATTTTGTTAAGAGCACAGCAAGTCTTTTGTTCATTTTGTTGGATTAGTATGTCTTGTTTTGCATTGTGAGATTTCAGTTTCTTTGTCATATTTGTTCTCTGCGGCTTGCCTGAAAATTTTTTAAATGGTATCTTATGATGAACAGATGTCTAAGTATTGTTGAAATGTAACTTTTATCACTATTGCTTTCTCTATTTGTATAAGATGTATTTGCCTAGTCCTGACAAAAAGATTATTTCTCGTTTTTTTCTCCTGGAAGATCTATAGTTTTAGCTTTTACATGTAGATCTTTTACCTACATGGAAAAGTCAAGTTTTTGTATCATGTGAGGGAAAAGTCAAGGTTGATTAATTTTTTATTTTCCTATATGGATAACTGATTTTTCACAGTTCCTTTTCTTAAAATGAATTTTCATTTTGATGCTTTGTTAAAAATCATTCAATTATAGAGAGACATGATCCTGAAATGCTGTGCACTTAATAGAAGCTGATATGTCAATGGAAATATGAACATGGCTTATATTTAAATACTTACTTCCAAATATTAAGAGTAAGTTTTACTCCAGTGTGTGAAACCTGAAAGACATTTAGCATATTAGAAATACACATATTTGGGAAATCTACATCAGCCAAATATTATCCTTAAGAAAAAGGGAAATCTTCCTTTGTAGGAGAGTTTCTATGAAATTGTCTCAAATACGTAGGTTCAGAGTTAAAAAGAGACAAATGGGAGATGACTGGGCTGCACTTGGCTTCTTCTTCCCTGCTGTGTGAACTGGAAACGTCCTTTAAGCAGCAGGCCTCTCCTGTCATGGTCCTTGAGTTAGCTCTGGGTGTGAAACAAAGTAAGGTTCATAAGAGCATTCTCAACTTGGTTAGGCCCAATATTCTGAAGTTGACAAAAGAGGCAGTAGACTAAGAGCAATTAATTTTTATAGTAATTAGAGTCTATCATACAAAAAAGAATATGGTTTAAAAATCATTTTAAAAATATTGAATGTAAACACTCAATGTATGCATAATTAGATTTCAGCAATTATTTTATGGAAATTTTACTCAAAAGGAGAAAAACTAAGGAATATTAACTATAGTTAATAATATGCATACTTTAATATATAGGGGCAAGCTATAGATACCTGCAGCTTCCATTGAAATGCATCAAAAAAGGCCGGGCACAGTGGCACACGCCTGTAATCCCAGCACTATGGGAGGCTGAAACAGGAGAATCGTGAGTTCAAAGCCAGCCTCAGCAACAGCTTGGCACTAAGCGACTCAGTGAGACCCTGTCTCTAAATACAAAATAAGGCTGGGGATGTGGCTCAGTGGACAAGTACCCCTGAGTTCAATCCCCAGTACTAAAAAAAAAAAAAAAGAAGAAATACATCAAAAAACTAAAGAGTAGATGGATGGATGAACAGAGTTGAAAAGTTCGTGATAAAACATCTACAGCAAAATGTAATTGACACAGTACACATGAAGGATATAAGGTATTTGATCAAAAATTCCTTTTACTTTTATTGGAACTTTTTTCAAAAGGAAATGTTGAGTTAATTGATTTAATGCATTCATGTTTGTTACATAGGAAAATATGGCAAACAAGGATAAGAGAGAATGCCAGGAGCCAAGAAGGAAGGAACCAGACAACTAAAGATTTCCTGACATGCTGCTTTTATTTTAAAATATTTCACAGATCTGTGAAGTGAAAATTAGCTGAGACTCAGGGGAAAATTTGTGGGTGTTTGCGGGTGTTTGCAGGAACTCATGAATACCACTGAACATCTGTAAAACTATTTTCTGTTCACTGTGCACCATTCACAGACACTCTTTCAATGGACAAGACAGCTTGCAAACTAGTATAAACCAAGTGTATGAAGGAAAATTTTTGGCCCGTAAATGCTTTAGTCTCTTCTGAATACCATGTGGTTAAATAATTCTTCTTACTTTATTTTTGAGTATGTTGGTGCAATGTAATGCATATTTTTCTATCTGAGATTACACAATATAAGGAGATGGTTAAAAAAGTGACTAAAGTTTTGTCAGAAATAAAGTGATAAACTTTATCTTTTTATAATTTTAACTTATATCTGAATACTCCATGAAATCTCAGATATGATAAAAGTTTTGTTTGTATAGAATATGAAGGATTTATTACAGGTCCTGGAAACAGATTGCCTATGTGCAAGTCCTGGCTATGTGTTTACTAGCTAAGACCCTCCTCTGCCTTCAGTTTTCTTACCTGGACAATGTGTGTGGTAATAGTGTTAATCTCCTACAACTGTTTTCAGGACTAAACAACCACTTAGAGCCTGGCACATAATAAGTATTCAACAAATGTTAGATAAGGTTTTTAAACCCAGGCTTACAGGTGGGAAAAGGATACAATAAACTCTTCAGTGTTCCAAGATCAATATAGTACACAAAACAGAACCAGAATTCTGATTCTTTTATCTATTTCAGTCATAGAAATTGTTTATTAAAACATGATCCACAAGATCTTAAGATAAATAAGTTAATTAGGTTTTTGTTTAATTAAAGGATTCACAAAGGAATTCTAAAATACAACTTTTAAAAATAATTCCAGGACTCCTTCATGGCATTATTGGTAACAACTCTGGGAAAAGAGCTTTAATTTCACTATGCTTTTTACTCCTTCTAGGTTTTTGTGCTTTGAAACAATTTGTAGAACAATTATGTGGGAAAATAACCAAAGTGTTGTTCTAAAAGGGCAAGCAACTAATGAGAAATAATAAAAAAATAGATTATTAGAATACATTTTAGCATGAATATATGTTGATTATACTTTTCTAAAATATAGAATGCAGTTTATGTTCTCAAAATGTCAACCTCTTAAGGTTTTGATTACTTTAAAAAATACAATTTTATTAAAGCCCAATAGGTGATTATTATTTCACCAATAATTATGAGTAGTATTTTCTGAGTTATTTCTTTTATTACCACTGTCCTCTTTAATGGGTACCATGTATATAAAATGCTATTGCATATTACATCAGTTAGCAAAGGCTAATCCTTACTCATTTCATAAACATTAATGGATATCTGTAAGATATTTGGAATAAAGATCAAAAGAAGATTGCAAATAATCTAACCATGACTCATGGCATCATTGAAATTGAGCGCAGACTTGGCCCAACATCTTCTTGGGTTTATCTGGATCACAATTGCCTGAATTAGAATCTTCTTGCACAACCTCTTTTGGACTGGAAATTAAGGATTACTTTGTGTGGACAGATATCCCAGAGATTTTTGACACTGAAAGCAAATAGACCCCAATTTTGCTGGCCATTTTATTTTTTTTGCTAGTTAGGCTTACATTATCACTTTGTTTCTTTCTTTCTTTCTCATATTAAGGCTAGTTTATCATTTTTGGATACTTGAGAAATGTCTGTTTCAGTTATAATCAACACATTTTTCCCCCACTCAGCAGAACTTTCTGTTTTAGAATGTAAATAAAGGAAAGAAAAAGTCACCAGTTCTTGGGACTGCAGTATTAATCGTCTAATTAAATTTTAATCGGGAGAAGAATCATCTTTGGAGTCATATTGGAAATGTATTTTCACCCCCTTATATTTATCATTCACATCAACCCTGACAAAATGATGTGCCCCAAAGATTGTGTCTTACTCAGCTTCAGTGCAAATTAGAATAGCCATAATCCCTGTTCCACTCTCCCTTTGTCCATCACTGTCCCCAGCAACCTCATTCTTCAAATGTTTCTGTTAAGCAAATTGTTCTACATTTAGTAGGATGGCATAGGTATATTCCATCTTGTAAACAGTAACATTTTGCAGTAAAATGTCTTTGATCTTTTTTCCTTGTTGAAAAGTTCTGAAATAACAGTAATGAGAATACAGTGGCTTATTTTATTTATATGTACCCTTCTGAAGCCTATGAAAATATAGTAAATAGATAAGTATATCCACTCCTACCACATCTCTTTTACATTTTACTGGAGCACCTAATGGTTCGATAAGTAAAGAAAAATGAAAGTATAATAATTTGAAAGAATGAAAGTTGTTGGATATAAGACTAATAGGCAAAAGAATTACAAATATATAAGCAACAGTTGGAAACAATTGTTCTCTATATCTATCTAGTATTATTCTTTACCTTAGTCAAATAGCTTCAGTTGTATTTAGGAAAGAATTGTAGCATTGCAATTTTCTTTCTTAAAGGGAATTGACATTCCTTTATTTAATGGGTTTTGGATTTCAGGTTGGTCTCCGATTTGGAGACTGAATGGGAGACTCCACTTTTCCACTGTTGGAACTGGTTTCAATTTTATGCTTATAGATCTTCATCTTTGTCTTTCTACATGGAGGTGACATCTTTCTGTGAACTGTCTGTTGCACTTACCATCAGTTTAATATTTTGTATTGCCACAGATCGCTGCAGGTCTTGGCACTCTGGTTGTGATTTTATCTTTGTTTCCCATTATGTCAATTAGTCCACCTCACTTCTGGCATTTTCATACCAAGACCTGACCTCTGTTATCCATGAATCCTATAATCTTTACTTATACCATGGAGTCCAGTTCTGTGAAAATATTCTCTAGGTTCAACTCTGGCCTAAAAATGAGGTTAGTCTTAATAATTGTTGTGATTTCATATATTACTTTTCATCATCCCATTTAATAGGGTCCTTATTGCTTTCTTTTTAAAATTAACACATTAATTATGCATATTAATGGGGTTCAGTGTGGTATTTCTATTCATGTATACACTGTACATTGATCATGTCCAACCACCCTTCTCCCACTACCCTTCCCAATCCCTAGTAATCAAAATTCTGTTTTCAGGTTGACTTTTAAAGTTCCATATATGAGAGGAAACACACAGTTCTTGTCTTTCTTCTTCTGACTTTTTCCCCTTAACTTCTTACAATTCCATCTGTTTGACTGCAAATTACAGGATGTAATTCTTTTTTATAGCTGCACAATTTTCCATTGTCTATATTATATCATATTTTTCTTATCCATTTGATAGGCACCTAGGATGATTCCATATCTTAGCTATTGTGAATAGTACCAAAATAAACATGGGCACACAGCTGTCACTTGGTATGCTGATTTAATTTCAGTTAGCTACCTACCCAGGAGCTAGATAGCTGGATCTCATAGTAGTTCCATTTTTAATTTTTTTGAGGAACCTTCATACTGTTCTCCATAGCAGCTTCACTGATTTACATTCCAACCCAAACTGATACCTCATCGGCATTCCTTATTGTTTTGTTTGGTTTTAATAATAGCCTATGTTAGGTATTCATCACTGTGACACAAATATGTGACTGGAGCAACTTAGAGGAGGAGAGTTTATTTTGGCTCAGAGTGCTCTGCCTGCCTACAGTTAGCACCCAGGCAGCCCATTCAAAATAGAAAGAACCAATTAGGTTATAGCTCTCATTATCCAATTATTTTATCATTGAATATTCCTACATGGACAGGAACTTTTGGGGGACACTTCATAACCAAACCATAACATAGCCATTCTAAATGGGATGAGAGAATTTCACTATAGTTCTTATTTTCATTTCCCTGGTTCAGCATTTCTCATTATATAATTCTTGGCCATTTGTATTTCTTCTTTTGAGAAGTGTTTCTTTAGATCCTTTGCCCTTTTTTAAAATTTGAATACTGTTAAGTGTTTCTAGTTCTTTATATATTCTTTTTTTTCTTTATGTATTTTTGATAGTACTCCTCTGTCAGATGAATAGCTGGCAAATATTTCCTCCCATTCTGTATGTTGTTTTTTCATTTGGCTGATTATTTTCTTTGCTGTGTAGAAACTTTAGTTTACTGTAGTCCCATTTGTCAATTTTTTATTTCATTTCCTGTGCTTATGGGATTCTGTCCAGAAATATCATTGCTTATGGCAATTCCTAAAGTGTTTTACTTATGGTTTCTTCTAGTAGTTCTAGAGTTTCAAGTCTTATATTTAGGTCTTTGGTTCATTTGGAGTTGATTTTCCTACAGGGTGAGAGATGGGGGCCAAGTTTCAACCTTCTGCATGTGGACAGCTACCATGAATGATGTATTTCTAGTTTCATCACAAGCAGCTGCTATCTCTGTCCATTTCCATTAAGTAAGTCAGAAAAAACAAAACAAAACAAAAAACAACAACAATAAAAACTTTGAGTGCCAACAGAAAATCTGGAATGTTCCTAAGAAGCCGAAAAGAGAAAGCTGGGAGGTTAAGAAAAGGAAGTTGGAAAAAATGATATAAAAGCTCATTATCAAGTCTGCTGCTATGTGAAAAAAGAGGCCTTTAATTCACTGAGACCTCCAGTAAACTGTCTTTTTTTCTTTTTTTTTTTTTGGTACTGGGGATTGAACTCAGGGGTACTCTGCCACTGAGCCATATCGCCAGCCCTATTTTGTGTTTTATGTAGAGACAGGGTCTCACTGCGTTGCTGAGGCTGGCTTTGAACTCGCGATTCTGTCTTGAATTTCTCTGACAAGCTATCTTAATGGGACAAAGAACTGAGTACTTACTGGCTTCAGTATCCCCTTGGTTTGAGGAGTATCTTTTTTCAGAAGGCAAAGTATGTGATAATTACAGAACAATATTAGCAATTTTCTTTGATTCTTTGTACCATCTTTATGCAGTACTATACTTAATAATATGTTTAGACTGATAGTAAACTTATTTAAATTTTCTTAATATCACAATTGATGTTAAAATTTAAATAAGTAACAATATTAAAAACTAAGTCACTGATAGTATATTTGAATGCTTAGTTATTTTTCATCCTGTGTTAAATATTTAAAAATAAGATTATTTGATCTATCCAAAAAGTATGCTATATATTCAGTTTTAGGATAACAAAATTGGTGGGGAAATATCTAAAATGCTTATAGTCATAGGTGATTGTAATTCTTTTACCAGATTATTTCTACCCTAATAATAGTGGCAGAACTGGCTTTTCTGTTCTTAATTAATCCTTTTTGGTCTTTCTGTTTTTGTGAATGACCAAGGACTTTAATTATAACAGAGAGAACTGTTTATCTTTGACTTTCTCCTTTAAAGACCTGAATATTGTGTCATTTAACCTGTATTAATTATCCATTTAATACCTTCCCAGGAAACCTTGTCTCACATCTCCTGGAGTGGAATTTTATAAAAGGAAGAGGCAAAGCACAGGCAACAGGTTCTATATATCAACTCCAGGCTTCCTTTTATATATGAAGGCAGCTCAATATGTGCAAGAAAGAAATATTTGGATATTTTACTGGCTCTGTCAGTGTTTTAGATCTACTTGTAATAAGATTGCCTTTCTTGTTTGTTCCTGGAAAGAAACTGTACCAGTATATCCTTCCAGAATTTATAGTGCATAATGGATAGGTGGTATTTATGAGGCCTACCTTTCAAGGTTTTGTGAATTGGTTTGATTTTTTGGCATGCTTAAGACAACAAACACTATAGAAACAAGCAAGATACCATACATCATATTACAGACTGTCATTGGAATGGTGTCTAGGACTAGGATTTGGTCCAAGGTAAGCAGACATGGTAGTAGGAATAACCTTTAACAGGGAGAAAATATATATGGGAATGGATATGCTGTACACACTAGAGCTCTGAAATTATAGGATAAGGAGATATGAACTAAAGTTTTTTTAAAAATATTTTTCATTCTAATTTTATGACTATGCTTTATTTTTGAATTTGTAATTTTAAGCCCACAGTAAATTTCTAGCATAATTTTTCCAGGAACTGTTGTCTATGCAGAAAAGTTCTTATGTCAGCATTGAACAATCACAGTTGTTCAGAAAATTAGATTGTTCCAATATTTGAAAAGTCTGTGAGGAATATTGAAGATTGATGGGAGGATCTCTGTTAACATGCAAATCAAATGTACCTTCACAAGGTATAATGCATCAATTGGACAAAAGTCATTGTGGGGTGAGTGACAACATATTAAGTGCTCAATCTCATTTGAAAGGCAGAAGACCCAACAGTAAATTGAACATAAATAAGTTTTTAAAGGCAATAGACATCATCAGAAATATAGCAGTTGCTGTTCCAAAAGTGTGCTGGATCCAGGGGATACATTCCAGAATGGTTCACTAATTGAAAGAAACTTTCTCCTTGCTTCCTTTGGGATGGAACCAGGAACTCAACCACAGACTTTGTTGAACAGAGCCGTGGAAGTTAGGTGATGGTACGTGAAAAAAAGATAAGTTTAAGGAGAAACTACAAGGAAGGAGGAAAGTATTCTCTCCTTAAAATGGGAAGTATAGTTTGAGAATGAGAAGCAGATAGATTTACAGGATCCACAAGACTTTGTTTATAATTAAATAGGGAACATTATGAGCTAGTGATACTAGAGAACATATCAAGGAAGTCTTAATCATATTTTATCTTGGTCTCAGAATTCATTAATATTTCTAGTTATGTTGGTATGTAATACAGCTGAAAAAAGTTAAATGCAGGCTTAAGGATTTTATTAGAGTTCTGACAAGGAACAGAAAACATAGTTAGCCTTATCTGAAGAAGGGTGCACCAGGCTGAGGGGACCAGTATGGGATGTTGAGAAGCCAAAGCAATAGTGGTGGGATGCCACTGGTACAGCTAGGGCTAAAGTGACAGTGCAGGGCTGAAGAGTTGCTGGAGTCCAAGAAGCTCTTGTCATTTTATGGACCTTCCTGACTTCTGCAAACTCTTGTTCTCTTATTTATAGCCAAACCTATATTGGCTGATATAAACTGGAATTCAGAGTTCCTGTAAAACTGAGATTTTTGGAGATACACTATCTTTAATTTTATACCCTCCTGCCTATCTCAAGTCACAGAGCCAGATGAATAAAAGGGAATAAAACAAAAACAAAAAACAAAAAGTGGGTGGTGGCAGAAATGAAGCAGGGGTAAACTTGAATCAAGTATTATCATAATGGAGAAAAAAAGAGCAAGATTGATGGAGATGTTTTCCAGTTTCAAGGATTCTCACATGGCTTTTATTCCTACTTTTCAAAAGTATGATTAAAACGTTTTTTTCCATATTTTAGAGCAATTTTGTGTTCAAAGCAAAATTGAGTGAAAGATACTGAGTGGCAGATATTTTCCAGACAACAATTGCCCCTTATCCTCAGGGACACATTTTAAGATCCCTAGTGCATGCCTGGAACCATGTGTGACAGTTGATCTGATCACAGTGACAACTATTACTGGGGTGGTTTACATGGTATGAAGATGCCAAACAGAGAGATGCTGCACTTCCCTGCAGGATGGCACCGATTTCATCACACTGCTCAGGGGGATGTCCAGTTTTAAATTTATTAGTTGTTTATTTCTGGAACTTCATGCTTAATATTTTTTGACCTTAGTTTACTGTGAATAACATGGAAAATGAAGCCATGGTTATATGACCTTGTTCCACTCATGCATAACCTCCCCAATATCTCCCAACAGTGATTCATCTCTTACAGTTGGTGACTCTACATTGATATACCATTATCACCCAAAGTCCATAGTTTTTCATTAGGGTTCACACTTGGTGGTATACATTGTATGGTTTGGAAAAATGTATAAGGACATATGTTCACCATTACAGTATCACACAGAATAGTTTGAGTGCTCTGAAAATCCTTTGTGTGTAGGAGGGATCCTATACATCCTTCCCTTCTCACAAACCCTGGTGGTCATTCATACTTCTACTCTTTCCATACTTGTGCTCTTCCAGAATATTATGTATTCAGATCATACTGTGTGTAGCAATTCCAGGTTGGCATCTTTCATTTAGTAATATGTGTTTAAGTTTTTTCATGTTCTTACAGTTCTTATTTTTTCAAAGCTCATTTCTTTTAGCACTGGATAATATTCCATTGTCTGAATTGTACTATCGTTTACCCATTCACCTACTGAGGACATTGTGGTTGTATCTAATGTGCCACATCAATGTAATATATTAATAGTGGAGGAAACTGTGTGCGTGTGTGAGAGAGAGAGAAAGAGAGGGAGAGAGGGAGATTGACTGATTATGTTGGGAGCCTTGTATACTTTCTATGTAATATTTTTTGAATCTTAAAACTGCTTTAAAAAATAAAACCTGTTAAAAAAGATACTGAAATTTGTACCCTATGACTCTTTTTTTATTTTTATTTTTTTAATTTATTTATTCTACATAGGTATACATGATAGCAGAATGCATTTTGATTCATTGTACACAGATAGAGTACATGATGTAGAATCACATCATATATACAAGTCATACATGAAGCTAAGGCTATGAGGTTCATCTCATTCCACCATCTTACTGTCCCCATGCCTCCTTCCCCATCCTTCCTCTTTGACCAAAGTTCCTCCATTCTTCCCATGTCCTCTCCACCATTATGGATCAGCATCCACTTATCAGAGAGAACATTTGGCATTTGTTTTTTTTGGGATTGGCCTACTTTGCTTAGCATGATATTCTACAACTCCATCCATTTACCTGCAAATGCCATAACTTTATTCTCTTTTAATGCTGAGTAATATTCCATTGTGTATATATATCACACTTCTTTATCCATTCATCTATTGAAGGACATCTAGGTTGGTTCCACAGTTTAGCTATTGTGAATTGAGCTGCTATAAACATTGAAGTGGCTGCTTCACTGTAGTATGCTGTTTTTAAGTCCTTTGGGTATAGACTGACAAGTGGGATAGGTGGGTCCAATGATGGTTCCATTCCAAGTTTTCTAAGGCATCTCCATACTTCTTCCCAGATTGGTTGTACCAATTTGCAGTCCTACCAGCAATGTATGAATGTTCCTTCCCCCCCACAACCTTGCCAACACTTATTGTTATTTGTATTCTTGATAATTGCCATTCTGACTGGCATGAGATGAAATCTTAGAGTAGTTTTGATTTGCATTTCTCTAATGGCTAGAGATGTCGAACATTTCTTCATATGTCTGTTGATCGATTGCATATCTTCTTCTGAGAAGTGTCTGTTCAGCTTTTAGCCCATTCATTGATTGGGTTGTTTGTTTTCTTGGTGTTAAATTTTTTGAGTTCTTTATGTATCCTGGAGATTAGTGCTCTATCAGATGTGCGTGTGGCAAAAATTTGTTCCCAGAATGTAGGATTTCTGTTCACTTCATTGATTATTTCTTTTGCTGAGAAGAAGCTTTTAGGTTGAATCCATTCCATTTATTGTTTCTTGATTTTACTTCTTGCACTATAGGAGTCTTGTTATGGAAGTAAGGTACTAATCCGACATGATGAAGATTTGGGCCTACTTTTTCTTCTATTAGTCATAAGGTCTCTGGTCTAATTTCCAGGTCCTTGATCCACTTTGAGTTGAATTTTGTGCATGGTGAGAGAGAGATAGAGGTTTAGTTTCATTTTGCTGCATATGGATTTCCAGTTTTCCCAGCACCATTTGTTGAAGAGGCTTTCTTTTCTCCAATGTACGTGTTTGGCACCTTTGTCTAGTATAAGATAACTGTATTTAAGTGGGTTTGTCTCTGTGTCTTCTATTCTATACCATTGGTCTACATGTCTGTTTTAGTGCCAGTACCATGCCATTTTTGTTACTATACCTTTGTAGTATAGTTTGGGGTCTGGTATTGTGATGCCTCCTGCTTCACTCTTCTTATTGCTTTGGCTATTCTGGGTGTCTTATTCTTCCAAATGAATTTCATGATTGCCTTTTCTATTTCTATAAGGAATGATGTTAGGATTTTAATTGGAATCGCTTTGAATCTATATCATGCTTTGGGTTGTATGGCCATTTTGACAATATTGATTCTACCTATTCAAGAGCATGGGAGATTTTTCCATCTTCTAAGGTCTTGTATAATTTCTTTCTTTAGTATTCTGTAGTTTTCATTATAGAGGTCTTTCACCTCATTTTTTAAATTTATTCCCAAGGTTTTTTTTTTTTTTCTTTTTCTTTTTTTTGAGGGTATTGTGAATGGGATAATTTTCCTTATTTCTCTTTCAGAGGTTTCATCACTGATGTACAGAAAGGCACTTGATTTATGGGTATTGATTTTATATCCTGTTACTTTGATGAATTCATTATTTCTAAAAGTTTTCTGTTGGAATTTTTTGGATCCTCTAAGCATAGAATCTTATCGTCAGCAAATAATGATAGTTCATCCCTTTCTTTTGTCTAATTACTCTAGCTGGAGTTTTAAGAGCTATGTTGAATAGAAGTGGTGAAAGGGCATCCCTGTCTTGTTCTCACTTTTAGAGGGAATGCTTCCAATTTTTCTCCATTTAGGATGATGTTGGCCTTGGGTTTAGCATAGATAGCTTTTACAAAAGTTGAGGTATGTTCCTACTATCTATCCCTAATTTTTCTAGTGATTTGAACATAAAAGGGTGCTGTATTTTGTCAATGCTTGCTCTGCATCAATTGATAAAATCATATGGTTCTTGTCTTTAAGTCTATTGATGATTATATTTCCATATGTTGAACCGACCTTGCATCCCTGGAATGAACCCAACTTGATTATGATGCACTATCTTTTTAATATGTTTTTGTATGCAATTTGCCAAAAATTTATTGAGAATTTTTGCATGTATGTTCATCAGGGATAGTGGTCTGAAATTTTCTTTCTTTGATGTGTCTCTGTCTGGATTTGGTATGAGGGTGATGCTCACCTCATAGAATGAGTTTGGAAGGGTTCCCTCCTTTTCTATTTTGTGAAATAGTTTGAGGAGTATTGGAGTTATTTCTTCTTTGTAGGTCTTGTAGAACTCGGCTGAGAATCCATCTGGTCCTGGGCTTTTCTTGGTTGGCCGGCTCTTGATGGCATCTTCTATTTCCTTACTTGGAATTGATCTGTTTAAGTTGTGTATGTCCTCTTGGTTCAATTTGGGTAGGTCATATGCCTCTAGAAATTTGTCAGTGTTTTCAGGAGTTTCTGTTTTACTGGAGTATAAATTTTCAATATAGTTTCTAATTATTCTCTGTATTTTGGTAGTCTCTGTCATGATATTTCCTTTTTTACCACGAATTTTAGTAATTTGGGTTTTCTCTCTCCTTCTTTTTGATAGGGTGGCTAAAGGTTTGTCAATTTTATTTATTTTTTCAAAGAACCAGCTTTCTTTTTGTCAATATTTTGAATTGTTTCTTTTGTTTCTATTTTCTTGATTTCAGCCCTGATTTTAATTATTTCCTGTCTTCTACTTCTTTTGGTGTTGGTTTGTTCTTCTTTCTCTAGAGTTTTGAGATATAGTATCAAGTCATTTATTTGTGAACTTTTTCTTCTTTTAATGAATGAGCTTAATGCAATGAACTTTCCTCTTAGCACTGCCTTCATGGTGTTCCAGAGATTTTGATATGTTGTATTGAACTTTTCATTTACCTCTAAGAATTTTTTTTTATCTCTTCCCTGATGTCTTCTGTTATCCATGTGTCATTCAATAGCATATTATTTAGTTTCCAGGTGTTGGAGTAGTTTCTATTTTTCACTCTGTCACTGATTTATAATTTTATTCCATTATGGTCATATAGGATGCAGAGTAGTATTTCCATTTTTTTGTATTTGCTAAGACTTGCTTTATGACATAACATATGATCTATTTTGGAGAAGGATCCATATGCTGCTGAGAAAAAAGTGTATTTGCTCATTAATGGATGGAATACTTTATATATGTCTGTTAAGTCTAAATTATTGATTATTTTATTGAGTTCTTTGGTTTCTTTGTTTAGTTTTTGTTTGGAAGATCTATCCAGTTGTGAGAGAGCTGTGTTAAAGTCACCAAGTATTATTGTATTATGGTCTGTTTGGTTCTTGTAATTGAGAAGGGTTTATTTGATATACATAGATGCTTCATTGTTTGGGGCATAGATATTTATGATTGTTATGTCTTGTTGATGTGTGATTCCCTTAAGAAGTATGAAGTGTCCTTTTTTATCCCTTTTTACTAACTTTGGTTTGAAGTCCACTTTATCTGATATGAGGATAGAAACCCCTGCTTATTTACGCGATCCATGTGAGTGATATGTTTTTTCCAACCCTTTTACTTTCAGGCTGTGGATGTCTTTTCCTGTGTAATATGTCCCTTGAAGGTAGCATATTGTTGGGTCTTTTTTTTATTCCATTCTGTCAGTCTCTGAATTTTAATTGAGTTTAGGCCATTCACATTCAGGGTTATTATTGAAATATGATTGGTAATCCCAGTCATTTTGGTTTTTATCTTGACTTGGTTTCTCCTTTGATTGGCCTTTCCTTTAGTGTAGTTTCTCTCTTTGTGTATTTTTATTGTTGGTTATCATTTCCTCCTCATGGGATATTTTGCTGAGCATGCTATGTAGGGCAGGCTTTCTTGCTGTAAATTCTTTTAACTTTTGTTGATCATGAAAGGTTTTTATTTCATCATCAAATCTGAAGCTTAATTTTGTTGGATATAAGATTCTTGGTTGACATCCATTTTCTTGCAGAGCTTGGTAAATGTTGTTCCATGATTTTTTGGCTTTGAGGGTATGGGTTGAAAAATCTGCTGAGATCCGAATTGGTCTTCCCCTGTATGTAATCTGATTCCTGTCTCTTCAACTTTTAAAATTCTATCCTTATTCTGTATGCTGGGCATTTTCATTATAATGTGCCTTGGTGTAGATCTGTTTGTAGTTTTATTTGATTTCTCAATTCATTTTTCATGTTTGGGACATTTACTGGTATTATTTCATTGAAGAAATTGTGCATTCCCTTGGTTTGAAATTCTGTGCCTTCTTCTATCTTGGTAAATCTTAGATTTTGTCTTTTGAAGCTATCCCATAATTCTTGTATGTTCTGTTCATGGTTTCTTACCATCTTCACTGTGTGGTTAACTTTATTTTCAAGATTGTATATTTTGTCTTCATTGTCTGAGGTTCTGTCTTCCAAGTTATCTTGTCTGCTTGTGACACTTTCAAGTTTTTTTTTTTTGGTTTATTGTTTCCTTTATTTCAAGAATTTCTGATTGTTTTTTTTTTTTTTTCACAATCTCTAGCTCTTTTTAAAGTAATCTTTTGCTACCTTTATTTTCTCCCTTATCTCTTTGTTAGTGTGATTGATGGTTGCCTTTATTTGGTCTCTTATCTCTTTGTTGGAGTGATCAACAGTTGCCTTTATTTGCTCTCTTATTTCTTTGTTGGGATGATCAATTTTTGTCTGTATTTGCTCACTTAAGTCATTGTTTAATTTGCAGATTATTTTAAGTACATATATTCTGAATTCTTTCTCTGATATTTCTTCAACTGTGCTGTCAATAGATTCTATTATTATAGTATCTTGGTTTATTTGGAGCACTTTCTTCCCTTGTTTTTATATATTGATTATGTATCTTCCTTTCTTGAAATGCTGATCTGAGGTATTGCAGTTTCTATGCTATAATCTTGTAGTGACACTACACATTACCTGTATCTCACCTTGGAGTTCACTTCCAGTCCCCAGCAGGTGACCCCAGATGGACACTACTGTCACTAAAGATGGTGGTGGCAGTAGTGGAGGTAACTCAAGATGGCCGTTGGAGTGGCCCAAGATGGATGCACACACTTTCAGAGATGGGGCTATAAGGGTGGGACTTACAATGGCTTTGGGCTGATTGATCAGAGATTCAGCGCTTTGGCTGGCTACTTTAGAGGCTACTACAAGGGATGAACTACATGGATAGCTGCAGTGTACAAGGTGGATACAGAAAGAGAGCAACAGTGTGGTTCCCCACTATGTGCAAGGGCAGTCCTGGACCTGGGCTCTCACACAGACCTGTGAGGGTAGTCCTAGGCCTGATCTTGGCCTGGACTCCCTCAGGGGTTCCAGGTGGTGGGTCTAGCCCTGGGCCTGGGCCCCTGTGGATGGGCAGGGGCTCTGGCACTAAACTGGGGGCAGTCCGGGGCCTTAGCCACAGGGGTCCCAGAGGCAGTCCTTTGCCTGGATCTGGGTTCTCCTGTGGGTTGGTGGATTGTGGGTAGCAATCTCTGGCCTGACTTTGCCTGGGCTCCCGTGGAGGTCCATGAAGGTGGTCCTGGGCCTTGGCCTCTGCTCCTGCTCATCAGCAGGGACTCTTATGTGGAACTGAGGGTGGTCCCTGGGGGCAGTCCGGGCCTCACTTAGGCCGGGTCTCCTCAGGGGTCCTTGGAGGCAGTATTTCACCCGGGTCTGGGTTCCCCTGTGATTGGCGGGTAGCAGTCTAGGGTCTGCCCTTGGCTAGGTTCCCATGGAGGACCCTGATGGTGGTCCTGGGCCTTGGCCTGTGCTCCTGTTGGTGGGCAGGAACTCTGGCACGGATCTTGGGGTGGTCCTGGGCACCCTATGACTCTTAATTGTACAAGCCATGGAAACAATTTGGACGCCGCTTAAGTGTTCTTTAACTGTTCATGGGAGACATATGGACTCAAGATTCATAGATCAGTTAATGTTTTATGTAGTGTACATCATTTCAGAATGGAAATGTGTAGTGGGCAAAGTGTAAAGGGGAGTAATGTAACTTGTACTTTTAAATTTCTTTGTATCATTTTAGGCTCCTAGATTTAGCAGTTAGTCATCG
This sequence comes from Geosciurus inauris, assembly GCA_004024805.1. Classification (NCBI taxonomy): domain Eukaryota; kingdom Metazoa; phylum Chordata; class Mammalia; order Rodentia; family Sciuridae; genus Geosciurus; species Geosciurus inauris. Next base: position 132,483 of record PVHX01000477.1, on the reverse strand, counting down.
AAGTCACTGGGTTAGCTAAAGGATGAAGGCTTCCTGCAGCTTACAGGCTTCTCTGAAACTTTATGATGGCTTGGCATAGACTCATTTCATCAGCCAGTCTAAGAACAGGGTACCTGGTGCATTTCTGTGCCTTTCTGAATATGTGCCTGGCACATTATGCTAAATAAAATTGCTGAACACACTTGATGTTCTTGGTAGCCTGTGGCCTTCATTTCTTGATATCTCGTTTTCCAAATTATATTCCAAACTGAAAGAAGTGAAAAAATAAAGTCACATACATAGTTCTCCACATCTAAATTTTCTTTGGCCTTTCCTCAAACTGAAGAAAAAAGGAGGAAGTATCTACGCAGGGTGTGTGTTTACTGAGGCTAGAAAACCTTAATGATGTTTTCATTAAGTTAAAGTAGATAATTTTTAAGTCTTGAAAATGTATGAAGAGCCTTTTCTCCCTCCAAACTCCTTTATAGCATGTTTGAACTCCTTTATAGCATGTTTGGTTTTGTGTTTGTGTTTTTTCTTCACACAAGCCTTACCAAATTAATAGGTTTGTAATTAAGTTGTAGTGAAATTTAGCCACTTGTGGCTCTTGGAAACTGCTAAAGTGACAAAAAGAGTTCTTTAGGACATATTTTATGAAAAAGCCTGTGATTGTCCTTGTGAATACATGACTGTTTGCATGGCACTTAAGTTTGACTTCACAATATTGAACAGGCTTGTTATGCTGGGAGACTGCGGCTGTTTGTGTTGGCTGGTAAGATCTTAGAGTCTCTTTGTAGGGCTGCATCGTATCCACACAAGCAGGAATTATAAGAGGTAGTGATTATTGTACTGATATTTTTTCATCATGTCACTAGATATTATTGTGATAAAATGAGATTTTTAGTGTGATATAAAAATACCTGTTTATATCAGTCTGTGAAATGTCAGTGTGTTGGTATGTAAAAGCTAAGGCATCTTAGCACATGGCAAGTGAAATAGTTTCACCAGCCTCAAGTCTGCCCCCAAGCAATTTGTTACATTATTTCTGGCCAGTCCAATTCTGCATTCTGACTGATAGTGCTAAGATGCTTGATGTTTTCCAAATTGTTGCAATGATATTACATTTCTCCACTTGTGCAATTTTTAAGCCAAACATCAATTGATATTTAACATGATATGCTCTCTTAATAGTTTTCATTTTTAGTGAATTTCCTCATATCTGAGGCTTATTTACTGCCTATATATCTACCTCCTGGCTAAAATTTTTGTAATATTCCTGAGGAAGAGGCCAGTTTGGCTACACAGTATCACGTTTGTTTGATTTAATTTTTCCGTTTTATATAGTTGTGTGTGACAGAGTTTCATTGACCTAGAAAAGTCACTTTTGTCTCTAGTGTTACATGTTTCCCATAGAATATTAAAAATTTTTTAAAAAGGTAAAAAGCGTTCAAGGAAAACACACTCACATGCACAAGCACTGAGGAGCAAACACTGAATGATGGAAGAGTGAGTCCCAAACACTTAGTGCCAAGTGCATGTTCATGTGGGCAGAGTTGGGATGGGGTACGTCAGAGGGAAGCTAGGGATATCATGACAATCGCCTTAGCTTTGATCACAGTAGAGCACTCCATTTACCTAAAGCTTTTTGCTCAGATCTCAGGACTCTGCAGAAAAGACTTTACTACTCTTATACTACTCCTTTAATAAGGGGCTATTTTATTGAAAAAAAGAATGCCATTCATTTAGCAAATCAGAAAAGGAAGATGACCAGGTTTCTTCGTGGCTTAGTTTAGGCTACAAGTATTCTAAGTGACCCACATCACTGTGTCTCTCTGATGTGCCTGAGAATAGTTTGCTGCATACTTTGGAATTATTGAAGAGGTTTTACTAAACATGTCACCAGAGGTCCTGAGAATTAGCAAAAGCTCTTTCTGTTTGCTCCTCCATGTGTGAGTGTGTGATTTTGTTTGTGTCTTTGCATGGTTAAAACTGGAAAAATTTGTTTATGGGTTCTTATAATGAGTGTGTATCATTTTAAACAAAGTATTTTGCATTTGGCTACTTAGATAACTGTCAATATCCAAGTAGATAACAAAATCTGAAGTTTAGAAAAAAGTGTACCAAACATCACAGCCCCTGTCAGAAGGAAATAAATTTACAGCTTTATTTAGAGTAGCTACCACCCTCTCACCCATGGTTTTCTTTTTTTTTTTTTAAATAAGGGCCTAAAATGCTCAGTTGTGATGTGAGAAAGGAAACATATTAACAGCATTAGGTATGGACGCTTTGGAGAGCACCAGGCAGTAGCTTATCCTTTTGTCCACTCAGCAGTGCTCAAGTCCTTGATGTTCACGGCACTGTGGGAATCAGTCATTCGATTTCCCCATCTTATGTGCTCTAAGGGATAGAGCTAATGAAACAATATTGTGTTTCATTTACCAGACTAGTAAACATTGAGGAAAACATGGCAATTGGAGGATTACTGCACAGGTATTTTGCAGAATATGCTTCATTTGTCATTTGTCTGATGCTTTTCTCATGATTGAGTTGGGTTTGAGGGGAGAGATTTTACAGGGGTTAAGAGCCATGCTAGTCACGTTAGATGAAGGGTGCAACGCCGTGGGTATGACTTATCCCCGTTTACAAAAACTCTGATCACTCAGACCAAAGTGGTGCCTGCAAAATGCATCCTCTGCAAATTACTCTTTTTCTATCCCCATTTTCATAATCCTTTTTGAAAGAAGGTCAGTACACATGGCCCGTGCTGGAGGGCAGGTAGTTGTGTTCCCCTTAGTGGAAACAGAGATGGTTTGCAATTCTTTTAGGTGGGAGATTTGTCCATTGTTCCCCATTTGCTTGCTTATTCAGTTGCTGTGGATTAGTGTGGACCCATAACAGGAACGTCTTAGGGATTCTCAAAGCCAAGAGAAACCTAAGGAGATAAGATTATGGGAAAGATACCGTGCAGTCCTGAACCAGAAAAAGTCCATTAGTAAATTACTGAGGAAATAAGAATAAAGTATGGGCTTTATTTTATGTTTTCTCTCTTATGTGGAAGCTAGAGAGGAAGAAAGAAAAGAAAGATAGGGGTGATTGCATGACGGGCAAAGGGAGATCACAGAAAAGAGGAGAGGGAGCGAGGGGCGGTGGGGGGAAGAGCACTGGGGGAGGTAGTGACCAAATTATGTTGTTATGTTATGTGCGTGAACTAATATGTAGCACCCAGTTCCCCATAAGTACAACTATAATGCACCAATAAAAAAAATAAGTAAGGACTTTAGCTAAAAATGCTGTATCACTGTTTCATTGATTGTAGGAAATGTATAATATTGTATGACATATTTTTCCCTTAATATTAGGGAATATTGAGTGTTGGGCATATGTGTATATCTCTACTCTATTTGCAATAATTCTATAGATCTAAAATTATTATAAAATAAAGCATTTATCAACTTAAAAATCCCTACCTAAAAAATCCACACAAAATATCTATGCATTCAGAAATCATCAGGGTCTGGTGTACGGTTTTAATAGGAATGTAAATTGCCATGATCTGTCAGTATTAAAGTGTTATTATGTATGTATTCTTTAGTGGATCAAGCTCACTCCTAGGAATTTATTCAGTAGAAAGGAAAGCAAAATGCAAGTGTATCACGGAAGCATTGGAGGTAATATTTATAACAAAATAAACCAACCTACCTTTTTGACAAGTATTGGAGATAATTCTGGTACTTCTTCATAGGGTCACTGTTAAGGAGAGGATTTCTTTAGATGTAGGCATTCTCTGGATACAGAATTACAGTGTAATATAAAGCCTGTCTTAATCAGAGAAGATGGTACATATCTATGGAATCATATACACTGACCTGTGAACAGCACTTACCTTAGCAAAGTGTGATACAAGTGGAGAATATTAATGTGTATGTTTACATCTCTTATTTGAACTGGTACAACCTCTGTTTATTACTTTTATAATGAAAATATAGTTTTTTCTTATTAGAAGTAAATGATAAATTTATATATACATTATCATTTTTACTAGCTATAATTTGTTAATCTTATAGTCAATTTAGTTATAATTTAACTTATTGGAAATCACAAGTTTGGAGCCTCTATATAAAATTAAAATAATGATGTCATTGTGTCATTAACCTTTTCATTTATTTAATAGTTCTATAATATATACTCCTTGTACTCCTGTTATTAACTCATTTGCTTGGGATTGAGAAGTGAATAGAATCTTATTCCTACTTTCAAGGGTCCTCCTATATCTGTAGATAAGCAAATGACCGGCTAGTAAAGCAGTGTGGTAAATGCCAACATTTATCTTTATAGGCTTTGCAAGTAATTTGGCAGTTTTATAATAATAGAGCATTGAATATGAAGTGGACTGATTAAAAAACTGTAAGATGCTTTGTACAGTGAAATCAAGTTTTAAGATATGTGAATACAGATACGTTTGCCTGGTTAGGAAAGAATCACATTGCAGAATTGTAACACACAGTCTTGGATGGGAATGGCCATCAAGTTTTATTGTACGTGACAGCTCCTTTCACTTGATGGTAGATTTATGTAGCAGTGTTGAGACATATTCTTAGGCAGGGTGTATGCTCACGAGGAGACTGTAGCAACTGTTTGTTGCTATCAGTCAAAGGTACCCACTGAGTAGAAGTGACAGGCCTTCCAGATATTTGCCTAGGACTCAGAGGGTTTTCAGTGTAGTTCTGATTCCAGTGCTGCATATCAAACTGCTAAAGGTTTTAATCGCCACTTGGATAGTAAGTACAAGAGGATTCTCTTCTTTGTAAAAGAGGTAAATAAGGAGTAATTAAAAATGATATTATGAGCCAGATGATGGGGCCTTATAGGAATTTATGTATATGTGTACACAAATACTTTTTGAAAATATTGATTTTGTTGAAATCAAGTAAGATCACTAAAGAAATTGGATAACTTAGCTCAATAGCTTAAACCACAAATACTTCAAAGTATAGATTACAAAAAGTAAAACAAATTTTTCATATGCAGTGGTCACTTAATGAGGCTTGTAGTTATCAGCAAAGTGACTATCAGCTAAAATTTATCAGCAATTCTAACCTTCTGATATTTAGAATATACACTAAAAGATGATGAAATATCCAATATGAGTTCACTGGAAATACTTATGGTTCTAGAATGAAATTGATGCCTGAAAAGTCTATTGTAGTGATTGCTAAGAATTTGACCACTAGTCTGATGAGAGTTTTAGATATGGTGTAAAAGAGATTATGAGACAGCATGCAATTAGAATAGGTGCATGTATAAATCCTTTGTTAATACAGAAACCAACTCACCAGGATACAAACTGTATTACATATTAATGTGTGCATACACACAGGCACTTTCTTCCTTGTGAGAAGTAGTTTTGGAAAGATAGAGTGCACCAAAGGGTTATAAAGTCCTGTAAACAGACTGTAGAACAATCGGTGTGCAATCAGTCTCTTGCTATTAAGCAAGATTGTAAAATGTGGCAGATGATAACCCCAAGGCACTGTAAAGAGTGCATGACTCCAGAAGGGGAAACCAGCTACCTTTAGGAAAATCAGCCTCCAGTACTAAATTGCATTATTCAAATAGGAGAGAAGGCAAACATGATTTTTGATATTTTAATTAAAAATCTTAAAAGCGATTAATCCAAATACCTAAGTGAACAACCTAATGTCCTTTTTAATTTTTAATTGTAGATCCCATTTAAAATCTCTAAAGTATTGACACTTTTTACTCAATTACAGAAAATAGGATGAGTCTTCTAAGCTAATATTGTTAGAAACAAAGTTATGTTCATGGTAATTATCTACCCGGTTTTCCATCCATTCTCATACTTTATACCAAAATAAAAAAACGAAGAAGAGATAATTTACATAATGTATATCCTGAAAACAAAAGAAAAGTACCTATAAACCATTGAATCAATGAAGGAATCAGTGCTTACCAAGAGTCACAAAGGTTTTAATATTTGTTATCACAAAAGAACTATGTAAACATTTATGTTAATATAGTTTCACAGTATACTTGATTAGAATGTTAATATATATGTAAACAACAAAACTAGCATAATGTTTGCATGTGTAAATGTCACATGCTTATTTACTGGAAACATCAAGAAATCTTCATGAATAAAAGTGGAGAAGAATAGAAATTTGTGTTCATTCACATCATTGTTTCTCTTTAAATTATTAAATGACAGGAGGTAATGATTTGAATAACATTGTAAAAAATGAAATGAGTTGTGTAATTTTCTGATCTAGAGCTGTTTTCCCCACAAATTTGATGATTTTCTAATACAAATGGTTCCATTAGTAGCAATTTTAATGATAGATTTTTAAATCAACAGTTAGCTTGGATAATGTTAATTTGTTTTCTGGAATTTCATACAAGGTTATTTTTTATGTCCAAATGTCATGGAATCTCGGTGCATTCGGATTTCGTTGCTTTCCATATTGGAGGTCACATTAGCAGGTGACTTTCCCTTTTAGAGGACTACTACTCCAGATCTTACCAGCCCGTCGTCTTCCTGACTGGCCAGTGCTCACTCTTGTGAAGGCTTGGGGCCGTGTCATTTTGAATTGGTTTTCTCTACGAGGGAGAACAGCCCAACAGACTCGGATTTAGAAAGCAAACTGGATCGTAACGTTATTCTTACGTAGCTGCTCTTACAATTTGGTTGCTCCTATTGTTAATTGAATTGTTTTGAAGTCATGCTGATTCAGTACACATCTTGAGTTGGAGGTGAGGGCTGCTCTGCACATGGTGAACTGTAACCTAGCTTGGCCTGTGAACATGCTATAACTTAACCTGGAAGTACACTCTGGTGGAAGTAGCCAAAGCCCCACCAATCAGGGCCAAACTCTGCCAGAGCATACCCACATCAGGCAGAGGATGACAGCGGCCGCGCAGGACATTTGTGTATGTCTTTTGGTGGTCTCTGCTTACAAACATAGCCTGTACATGTGGGGGGAGGAGCTTCTGAATCATTTTGTCTCTGGACTTTTGCTCAATTCATGATTCATTTCTTCAGTCAAACAAACCTTGCCAGATTCAATTCGTCTGAAGTTTCTTTTGAATGCTATCATAGGAGGTTATGGGATTTTCCTTGTTGATGAGTGTTTATTGCATCTTGTCTTGCAAAGACATATTTATCTCGTGAGACTTTAGCTTATCTGACTGGTGATATTCTACCCAAACTTTTGTGTTTTATATTTGCCTTGAAATTGGCATGTTAAATAGTCCCATGCCACTGTCTCCTGAGTGTCCGTGATCCCACTCAACTGGTAGGAATTCTACCATGGCTTTGGGATATCTCACAGACAAATGAGCTAAGCTACAATTGTTTTGTTTTGTTTGCTTTTAATCCTGGAAAATGTTGGGCAGTGCTCTCTGGGCCATACGTTTACAATAAATTTGAATTTATGGCAAATTCTGCCATTAAGACATGCAGAACAGTCCCAAAATATCTTTGGATATTTTCTGTTTTAAAACAACTTTGTTTAATCAACAAATTCTTTGAGAAGGAATAGTGTATTATGGTATATAATGTGTAATTTGCCTAAATATATTCTTAGTAAAACACTTAGAAGAGGAGTTGGTAGGATATTTTGGAAAGTGGAATAAATGCAAGGATGAATTATTTTCCATGTTGCCAGTGCATCTAAGAAGGAGCATCAAGAAAACGAAGTGGAATTAGAATGCTGAAAACAATGTGACACTAATTAGTGAGTTTAATATGCATTGACAAAAAGGAATGGGAAAGAGGACAGGGTAGTCTTAATTGTGCTTTGTTTAACTTAGCTGTTTAGTTAGCCAGAGCTTTTATAAGTAGCCCTTTTATAGCTGTGACATCTTTATGCAGCTGTCCTTTTCTTTTTCTGACTTGGCTGCTTTTGTGAACATTCTAAATGTTTTTGATCAAATGCATCTACGGCCCAGTGTGTTTTTCTTGACAGCAGTGTCCCTTGACTAGGGAAAGCCTCAGAGTAGCTTTCATGAGGAAGAAAGGTGTAGGAAGGGGGCTGTGGGATGGAAGGAGGCAGGATGCCGGCTGTGTCTTCAACAGTTTGAAAGACATTTGAAGGGAGGTGACGTGTCTATTGAAAGCTTGTCGACTGGCTCAGGAAAGTCCCTCTGCACAGTGGAAAGATTATTAAAATACCAAAGATTTCACATGTAACATTGGTCATAATGCCTCCTCCATTTTCCCCACTTGGATGAAGTAAAAAGTGAAGTTCCTGCACAAGCTGTGTGCCCCTGTCTCCTTCAATGCTGGCAGTGACCTGCACAGATAGGATTTCACATTCACAGATAAGAGACAGGCTGGTCTCCCCTGTTAGTGTAGTACTTCACGGTTCTCATCTAAGACCTTCGGCCTCTTTTTTCTTTGGGAAAAAATAAAAGAAGCTGAGCTAGTGAGGGTAGAATATATTACCTCACTCTGTTTGAAGCCCTGTGATGACTCAAGATCAACTAGAACACTGAATAATCTCATTTAGTAAAACAGGCATGCAGCTCAAGTTGGACCATTCTGTGTCCTTTTCTTTTTTACCAGTATAGAAGAGATAGGAACAAAGTACATTGAAAGAAATTACAAGTGGTATTAATTGGAGTAGTCATTGTTAAAAAATTCTCATCAGGATAATCCAAGAACCTTTTTGTCAAATTGAGGCTTTAGTTTTAGGAAGAAAGGGGGTTTTATTTGTGAACTGAATTTTCCACATCATCTCTGTGAATGATGCTACGGAGACACGTGATGAAAATGTACAAGGTGTTCGTGGAGCTTCTGTTTAATAATTACACATTTATACAACATGACGAAGTGAAAGAATAATAAAAGCAGTAGAAGAAAAAATTAATTTCTTATGAGTATCACACTAACCTGTTTTTATAAATAAAGTCATTATAAACATTATAATTAAATAATACAGCCTTTCTATTTTGGTGAGCTATTAGAAGTGTCATAAGTTATAACATGGAGATCTGTTACTGTCATTAACTGTTTCCCTTACATTTATAATTCAGGCTCCTCTTGGGAAAGCCTGGCATTTGTCTCAGGAGGAGGTGATGCTAGCAGTTTGTAGAGGAAAGCTGCAGCCAGCTGCACTGCAGTTAGCTTGTTGAAGTTAAGGTCGAACACAGGGAAGTTATGAGGGAGAAAGTTCACCTTCTTATTGGATGAACGTATTTCTGTCATTGAAGGAGCAATTACCAATAGTATTCCAACTATATTGATTTCAAATAAATTTTATGTTACATTGTAAGAAATGCCTGAATTCATCAATCTTCCTGTTCTGCCTGTACGGTGGGCATTTCACTTCAAGGAAGATTTGTCTTCATTTAATCCACCTCTCTCTCTCTCTCTCTCCAGCTACTATATTTTCGTCTATCTACCATTTCTCTCTCATTCTTTCCCCACCTTTCATCCATTTCTCTGCCTGCCTATGTCCTAATACATGTATTAATTAGTCAATTATCTGCATTTCTACTTAACAATTCATCAGTTCATCTGTTTGTTTTTAATTGAGACGCAGTGTTAGAATACACATAATCCCCAATTCTTGGGGCTCTGTTAGTAGGGGCTTATGCCAGTCCTCCCTCGTTCCCTCCTCCTTTAGTCCATCCTTTTCTTGTTTCTTATGTTAGTTTTCTTCAGCCTCTCTCCACTATGTCCCTGTCTCAACATAGTCATCCTGACAAATTGAATATGCACAATCCATTTACATGCGCTTGTTTTATGTGTTGTTTTAGTCAACTTTTTCACCACTGTGACTAAAAGACGCAAGAAGAACAGCTTTAGAGGAGGAAAGGTTTATTTGGGGGCTCATCCTTTTAGAGGCCTCAGTCCATAGGCAACTGGCTCCATTCCCAGGGCTTGAAGTGAGGCTGAGAATCATGGAGGAAAAATATGGTAGAGAGCAGCAGCTGACATGGTGATCAGCAAGCAGAGAGGGAGACATCACTTGCCAGACACAAATGTATACCCCAAAGCCACATCCCCAACGCCCCACCTCCTCCTTCAGCTACCACTTAGTTAATCCCACCAGGTGGTTAAGGCTCTCGTAACCCAATCATTTCTTCTCTGAACCATTTTGCATTGTTTCACAAATGAGCTCCTGTGGGCACACCTCATATCCAAACCATAACATGTGTACAAATTTAACTTACACAAATGGTGATACAAACTCATCTATCCTTTGCTACTGCACTGTGTTTTAAAGATGGATTCATGTATCTGGTCTGTTTTTCCTAACTGGCTGCTTCACTACAGCACTGATGCAGCACACTTTATTGTCCATTCTTCACAATGGTGAAACCCTGGATTGCATCAAGTCACTGCAGCTAAATGCAATACTGTGGTGCACATTTATGTATATTTTCTTATACTTGTTCAAGAGTTGCTTTGGGATACACATCTAGGATATGTAGATATGGCTGTCTAGACCATAACTTATATAAATGTTGCATCTTAGTTCATATTTGCATATTACTTTTCAGAGTAGTTGGACCAACTTGAACTTCCAGCCATGTGTGAGACTTCTCACACCCCTCTTCCCAGTTAATGATTGCATCATGTAGTTTTCTAACATTTGCCACTCTTTTAAGTGCAAATTAATCTATCTTTGTCATAAAGTCTGCCCTTTGAGTCTTCTGGGAAATGGTGATTCACATCTTTTGCCTGTTGGTTTTTCTTATTTTGGCTTGCTGTCTTTCCACTATGGATTAGAGTTATTTGTAGGTCTAGATGTTAGTCCTTTGTAGGTTCTAAACCTTGGAGATGTGTTCTGTGAGTAGTAAGCTGGCTTATTAGCTTGGTCCATTATGTCATTCCCCATTAGGTGCTGCAGCATATTTTATCAACTCATTTGTTAATTTTCATTAAATTCTGCTAACTGTATAGATTTATCTTTCACAGTTATCTCTGATTAGTGTGTACCTTTTATATGGCATGGGATAGTAGTCTAGTTTTATTTTTGATACAGTAAGCCAAAACTCATATGGCATCAACTGAGTAGTCAGATGTTGGCACATTGATCCATGTGTTATTCAAAATACTTGATTTCCCCCCCAGAAAACATGGAAGCTAGAAAGCAACAAAGTGACATTTATAGAGTACTGAAAATTTAAAATAAAGTTCATAGGCTGTTGATCCAGAATTTTATGCTGAGGAAAAATACTTTTCAAAAATGCAAGAATAAGACTTTTCAGACACAAACTTAGGTAATTGACTAATAGAAGCATACCATATAAAATAGGTTTAAGATTTCTTTAGGTCCTTAACATTACATATGAAGCAACATAAATTTTTTTTTTTTTTTTTTTGGTACTGGAGATTGAACTCAGGGGCACTCAACCACTGAGCCACATCCCCAGCCCTATTTTGTGTTTTATGTAGAGACAGGGTCTCACTGAGTTGCTTAGCGCCTCGCCATTGCTGAGGCTGGCTTTGAACTCACGATTCTCCTGTCTCAGCCTCCCTAAGTGCTGGGATTACAGGCTTGCGCCACCGCGCCCGGCTAACATAAATATTTTTAAAGGAAGAACATGATTAATTAAATATCTATACTGTAAACTCATCAATCACATTTTCTTTAAAAGAATGAAATCTATAGAGTTAATAAAAAGAACTCACAAATATCAATCCAAAAGAAAATCAGATTGAAGGGGAAATAAAAAACAAATGGAATAGAAAATGGCGAATAGAAAACACATGGAGTTGAAAACAGCTATCAAAATGGGAGATCAGTGATACTTAATATGAAAAGTAATGATATTGAATATGGTACTAATGTCACCAATTAAAAGAGAAATTCCTAGATTGGATTAAAATGAAGATGAATCAAACTATATACTGCTTCAGGAAGCCCTCTTCAATATGGGTGAAGGTAAAAAGGGAGATAACAGACACACTGTCTTCTATAACCTCAATTGTGTTCCTCCAGATCACATATGTTGAAGCTCTGGCTTTGGAGATAGGGCTTTTTGAAGGTAAGTAAGGCTCAGTGCATCCCAGGGTAGTGTTCCAATCCCATGGAATAGATGTCTGTATAAGAGTGAAAAGAGTGAAGAAGAGTGAAGAAGAGTGAAAGAGTTCTTTCTCTGTTTTCATGTACATGCACTGGGAAAGACCCTCTGAGCCCAAAGCAAGAACATGGTCATGGGAAAGCCAGGAAGAGAGCCCTCACCAGAACTCAGTATGCTGACACTCTCGTAGTTTTCAGAATTGTGAGTAAATAAATTTTGTGGGTTAAGACATTTGGTCTACAGCAGTCTAGACAGATTAAGACAATGCACACACCTTAACCAAAAGAAAACTGAAATGCCTGTGTTACTATAAGATGAATTAACTTCATAGCAAACAATATTATCTGAGGTAAATATAGTCATTTTATAATGACAGGTTAAATTTCCAAGATATAACAATATTGATTATTTGCATGTAACAACTGAGCTCAGAAATACATTGGACAGAAAAGAGAATTAAGGAAAAAATGAAGAAAATGCACATTTATTATTGGAGACTTGAACACCCATTTTTCACTAACTGATGGAACAAATATATAGAAAATAGTAACCATACATAGAACTTAAACAATACTATCAACTGACAATTAACAATTATAGAACACTACATTCAATAGCAGTAGAATATATAATTTTTCTTAAATACACAGGCAATTTTCACCAAGATAGATCATATTTTCACACTAAATTTAAAAGAATAAGAAGCATAAAAGTTATCTTCACAGATTATAACTGATTTAAATTAGAAATAAGGAGTAGAAATATATAATCCTCATTAATTACAGATTAAAAACATTGAGTTTGCACATGGGGCAAGAGAAATTTAAAAAATACATGTATATAGGTATATATCTGATTGAATGAAATGAACATACACTATCAAAATTTATGGGATGCTGTTAAAAAGAAAGCAATGACATCAGTAATCTAAGCTACTACCTGAAGAATTGCCTTGCTTAATTTTCCTATGTCTGGAATTTTCTGATTGTTTTTGTGTTTTATTTCATTTGATTTCCTAGTTGAATTCCTTGGTGGTTATAGAACATTTTCTGTGTGGTTTCCATATAGTGACTTTTTTTTTTTGAGTTTGTGTAATGACTCAGCATGTATTTAATTATGTTGTAAGTTCTATATGTGTTTGAAACGAACGCATACTGCTCAACATTGGGTAGTCTGTCAGTTAGATCAAGTGTATGATTAATGTTATTTAGCTATTTTATATCTAATTACTGCTGCTTGCTTTAACATTTAATGAGATGGTTTATTAAATGCCTATGATTATACTTTTAGGATTATATATTTGTTTATTTTTTCCTTTGACATTATATTTGGGCAACTCTACTAAATTCATACATTTAGCATTCTCAAGTTCAAAGTTAGTCTTTTATTTTCAAGTGATTTTTTAAGTTTTTCTAAATTTGTTTCTCAAATCCATGTTGTTTTTTTTTTGGCTTTGAGTTACTGACATTTCTTTATGATTGATTTTTGAGACTCAAGCTTGTCCTCCATTTATCAATGACCAGATTCAGGTCTATGGGTATATTTTTACACATCTCCCAAGAATTCATTGTCAGTAATATTTTCATGTATACACATATGTACATGCACATGTGTACATGTATGTATGTACACATACACATAGTCATATTGTTATCCATGTATATATGCATGTAAACATAGACACATATGTGTATGAATATACATAAAATCAATGTCATTGCTTGCAAGCATTGATTTTTATGTGAATAACATATGGTCCTGGATGGCTTTTTTTGCACATAGTGTTGTGACTTTTTAATCTATGAATAGCATCCTCCTGAATGTTTTTGTAGAAAATCTACCAAAAGGTAGGACTAAGTTCTCAAAGGTTATTACTTAAACTTGTGATTGGCCCTTTGCCTTTCCATAAGTAGACATTTCCTTGAGTTGTGAGTAATAATCAGACACCAGAGAGCTATTATTTGTGGATCGTATAAGTAAATTTTGTTTTTATGCAAAGCCAAAGTGGAGTGCTGGGAAAGGGTATCTGGAAACACAGTGCAGTGTATCTGGATGTGGTGGTTTTGTCTTTGCACTGGGGCATAGCATCTCAGAAGTCGGCAATACGTGTGATCCTGGATACTTCTGGATAATGTCATAATCAGAGATGAAGGAACATAAGTGCATTAACATCTCCACAGCAGTGTGCTGTGTTCCTTGCTTTTCTTACAGTTTATTTTTTTTGACACTATTGTACTAGATTCTGCCATAATTTAAAATCCATAGTTATAAGGATTCATTTAGGGAATATATTACCAGTTTTAGACTCTTTTGAGAAGCCTTTTTGAGACAAAGTTACATATAAACTGGTTTCAGATGCAGTGTTTTATGTGTTTTTCCGGCTTCCACTCCCCCGGCATGGAATAGTCTGGTCATACATCAGAGTGGTATCAAAGAATGTGTTGAAGCCAGTTCACTGTAGTGCCTAATGGTGAATTAGGGACCTAAGGAACAAAGCTGGTAAGAGTTGAAAAACTAATGGTGAAAGAGAAGTTTAGTGTGTTGAAAATGTTTCAACAAGAACTTGTCTAGGTATAGTCTGAAGGTGGAACAAAAGAAGAAAAATTATATAGGGTATATTTTTTAATATAAATACTAACTCTACCTATACATGTAAACATTGATAATGCATTCAGTGGTTTTTTGAGTGTGAATTCATTATTTTGATTTTTCAAGAACACTTTAAAAAGTGTTATCTAAAGTGTTATCTATTAAGTCATCTAATCTTTTAACAAACAATTTAGACATGTACAATTAGTGATATCAGCCACCTCTTAAAACCAGTCTTGACGGAAAAAATGAATTAAGAATTGAAACATTGTATGTGTGTGTGTGTGTGTGTGTGTGTGTGTGTGTTTGTATGCATCTAAAATGATTGGCTAGGGGAAGTAAGGTATGGAAGCATGGATGCAGGTAGGTAGCTGGCATGGAAATACACATCCCTAGCATCTTCATACCCACAGCCCAGTATGCCACAGCCTCCTGGACTCTGTGTTTGGTTATGTGTTCCTTATTCTGGGTGTTCACCCTCATCTGGCAAATACCTCTTTCCTTTTTGGGACCTGACATAGCATTCCTTTTGGTGGAATGAGCATTTTGAAATCCATTCTGAATGTCTTAGTGTCCTGTAGTTTAGTATAGATTTGTTTATTTGTGCCCAAAGTAGTTGTATTGCATATCTGGTGCTACTTATTCTACTGGCTTTCTATAGTCTCTGGATTTCAGTCTGTTACAACAGTCAGTGCTGAAATCAAGTTATATCTTAACCTCTTTTGACTATTAGAACAAATTGTTGTGAACGAGGTGGCTAACAACAACAGAAACAGTTCCAGAGGCTGAGAAGTTCAAGGTCAAAGTGCCAGAAAAGTCTCTGTGTGCTGAGGGTTCCCTCTCCTGGTTCAAAGATAGTGCCCTCGCACTGTGTCCTCAGCTGGTGAAAGGGACAAGCAGGCTCTCTAGGATCTCTCCCAGAAGGGCACCAGCACTACTCATAAGTCTTATCTACCCTACCTCTTAATAATGCCATATTGGGGATTAGGTTTCCATGTTTGAATTATGGTGGGGAGCAAAAACATGCAGACTGTAGCAGCCACCTTCATTTGTGTTCTGCATGTGGTCTTAATGCAATACCTCTCAGGGTTCTCTCAAAGGTAGATCTACTATGTTCAGGTCCTATATGAATCCTGCCTTTGGATCAATCATTGCACTGGGAAATCTGGTTGCGGCGATGATTCACCTACACTAACTGTAGTTCTCATTGATAACAAGTAGTCCAGAATTTTATCTAACAATGTGCTCATCCTAATAATTATATATATATATATATATATATATATATTTTAATATTTTATTTTGCTTTATTTTTGATTAACATGTTTTGATTGTACATACTAATAGGGTTCAGTGTAATCTTCTAATAAAAAAAATCCTCAATTTATAGAGTTTCATGTTTGATCCAGGAAAAAAGTAATTAAAATAATAAGGAAAGCATACTAAAGAGTTTAATTTATTGCCAAATCCTAAAGGAATGGAGTAGAGAATCTGAGCAGACAAGGAAAAATAGAATAGATTAAGATCCACAAAGGCTTCCTAAGCTAGATGCCAGAACACAGCTTCTTGAGAGTGCTAACAATGAAGATTAGGTGACCTAAGTAGTTGAAAATTGTTTTTTAAGTATTAAATATTATACAGTGAAGGGAGTGGGAAAGTCTTCAGAAAACTTCATGGCACTTTTAGATATCATTTTCCTTTTTAATTTATTTTTATTGTTTTTTTCTTAAAAATGGTATATTATAGTTCTACATAAAAGTGAAATTCATTGTGATATATTACTACCTGAAAATGGTGTAGTTTGGTTAATATCATTCAGCTCCCCCACCCCACTTCCTTTTCTCTATACCAGTGATCTCCTTTCTACTTTTAGGAGATTCCTCCATTTTTTAATTCCTTATTTCTCTCTTGTTCTGCATACTTTGTGTCTTGACTTACTTCACTTGGCATGATCTTCTTCAGTTTTGTCCATTTACCAGCAAGTGACATAATTCCATTCTTTATGACTGAGTAAAACTCCATTGTGTATATATACCACATTTTCTGTATCCATTCATCTGTTGAGGGGCAACTGGGCTGGTTACATAACTTGGCTGTTTTGAGTTGTGCTGCTATAAACATTGATGTGGCTGTGTCATTATAGTATACATTTTTTAGTTCTTTTGGATCAATACCAAGAAGTGGGATAGCTGGGTTATATGGTGGTTATATTCCTAGTCTTTTGAGGAATCGCCATTCTGCTTTCCATAGTCTTATCAATGATGTGAGTGTACCTTTTCCCCACATCCTCACCAGCATGTATTATTATTAGTAGTATTTTTGATGATTATCATTCTAACTGGAATTAGAGAAAATCTCAGGGTAGTTTTGATTTGCATTTCTCTTATTGCTAAGGATGTTGAACATTTTTTCACGTATTTGTTATCCATTTGCATTTCTTCTTTTAAGAAATGTCTGTTTAGTTCTTTTGCCCATTTATTGATTGGGTTATTAGTTTCGATAATGTTAAGTTTTTTAGTTATTTGTATATTCTGAATATTAATGCCCTGTCTGAGGAACAGGTGGCAAAGATCTTCTCCCATTCCGTAGGCTGTCTCTTCACACTCAGTTTTTCCCTTAGCTGTGCAGAGCTTTTTAGATTGAAGTTATCTGGATTATTGATTCTCGATTTTATTTCTTGAACTTTAGATATCTTGTCAAGGAAGTTAGTGCCAGTGCCAGTGTGTTGGAGTGTTAAGCCTGCATTTTCTTCTAGCAGTTGCAGAGTTTTTGATCTAATAGGTCTTTGATCCACTTTGAGTTGAGTTTTGTTCAGTGAGATATAGGGATCTAGTTTAAATTATTCTACATATGGATACCCAGTTTTCCAAGCACGTTTGTTTAAAAGGCTATCTTTTTTTCAGCATGTATTTGTGGCACCTTGGTCAAGGATCAGATGACTGTATCTGTGGGTTTGTCTTTGTGTCTTGTATTCCATTCCATTGGTCTTCATGCCTGTTTTGATGCCAGTGCCGTACTGGTTTTGTAATGATAGCTCTGCACTGTGATTTGAGGCCCAGTGTTGGGATGCCCTTCCATGAAGAGCAGAAATTAAAAGAATCCATGATGACTAAATGGGCACAGCAGCAAATGCTGGTAATTATATTTATTTATTTTTTCCTACTCACAAAGTGTGTTTGTTTCTGGCATTTTGTTCCAAAATATTGGGAAAACATTATAATTTATCTTGTGTATATTTTTTTCTCAAAGTGAGTCATTAAAATTCTTCACAAAAATAATTGATATTTTTTTGTGTGCTTTACATGTCTTACTTTTAAAACTTAACCCAGTTGTATTTCGAGGTGATAGAAATTAAAACCGTGGTCCTCTCTGCCTTAGAGACCATCTGTGTTTGGGAGAACATGTGAGAAGTCACAGTCGTTTATTTTTTCTTATCTTATCTCCTTCTCATTCTGTTTCTACGCTGCTCCAGTTGAATGCATGTGCTGAGGAATTTTTTAATGTTCAGTTTTTATAAAACATTAATCTGTTTTTTCTCTTCAAATTTAAGCATTAGCTGCAAAAAAACCAAGAGACCAAAATACAAAACAAAAACAAATAAAGCTTCAACAAAAACAATAGGCCCCTTTATATAATATTGGCATTTCAGTATGGTTCTTTTAAAAGAGTGAATACAATCATTGGCCAGTCCCTTCTTGGAAATTTAGTGGGGAACACTTTGGTATTCATTGACCTTCACCTACAAAATATGTTTTTCATTGTTCACATGGAGCCTTTTTGTTTAAATTCTCTCCAGAAGTGGTAAAGAATTATGCAGTTAACAAACATCACCAGATATTCCCATTTCAGCTCATAAATAATATCTTTATGTGTTAACTTCCATACTAGAGAAATCTGACAGAAATCTCTGCAGTTTCTGCTAGACAAGAAATTTAAAACATGACCCAGTAAGGTTAGGATCACCTGTCCAGTAATCAAGTCCATTGTGTATGTGATGTAGTTTCTGGAGATTGCTATAAAGCCCTGTTTCTTTTATATAGGCTGGAGGTGAGAGGTAGTTGGTAGGTTTTCCTTTGTAATAATTTTTTATGTCAACCAGCACATCGGGAGGTGGAGTGCGGTCATATTGAAGAGCATTTGTGGGTTATGAATGTGCAGCCTCGCCCTTCCTCAGGTATCTATGCAGTCGCATCTGTGCCTGCCCCAGTTGCTGTGCAGATGGGGGACCCTGAAGGGCATCCTTCCCTGGGTTTAATACCCCAGGACACATGAATTGCTACACTAAGGCACTGAAAGACATCTATTTCTAGGGAAGCTTTCTGTGCTGCTCCAGCTGTCCCTCTCTCTGCATGTTTGGCTCCCAGCACACTTTGGTTATACTCTAGAACTGCATCAGTCTAAGGCCACCTGGAGAACTGCTGGAGACTGAAGTTGATATTATCAACCTTCAGCCACAGGAAATGAAAGAATGTTTAAAACAAAAGACAGAAACTCAGAAAAACAGACTAAAGAATGTCTAAGGAGTATAAATCTCGGTGTGATATCTAAGTCACAATTCAGAGTCCACATTACACTTGAGGCCTCTTCATCATTAAGTGGGCATCAGCCACAGTTTTCTGGATCTTAGCATGATAGCCATCCCAACTGAGCAACAGAATAGTGAGCCTTTAATATTTGAGGCTTTCTCAGAAAGATTACCCCAAGTTATCTTCTCATTAATAGAAAATGAACAGTATTCTGAGAAATGACCAAATAATTGTGCTTTTAAAAGAGTGGCATTCCAAGTTTTAGAGAATCTCATTAAAAGGAGTCATCCAGTGTAGTGAGTGCCTCAGAGCACTAGTGCAATCCCACTGCATTTTATCCATTGTGAATTTTTCATTTTCTCTTTAAAATGTTCACTGCAAAATTCTAGTTAGTTCAAAATAAGCAAAGTTCATTAAGTAATTACACACTATCTTTGTAAAGAGTGTAAGTTTTTGAGATTTGTGATGTATGTAAGACCAGATACAACATGATATAAAAATCTACATTTCTATATCAATAATCACATTCCACATTTAGGGTGCTTTATAAGATTTCATTGAAAAGCAGTTAGGTTTTTGCCTTTAATTGAATCTGTTTTATTAAAATAAGTGGATGTTTGAATATCTAAGTTATACAAAAGATTCTGAGGCTCAAGATCTAAGTTTTGTGTTACAGAGCTAAAGAGATATTGCACCTTATAGAGTTGGTACTAGGTCAGCACTGTTAATATCATGACAGATGTTAACAGTTGTCCCAGGTTTCAAAGAACTCATTCTCCCTGCCCAAACCTTAAGGAAAAAACTTAAGACAAAGCTGCAAATGAGTAATGTAATACATGTAAAAATGTTTTGCAAGATTCTAGCCAGATCTAGCCCCAAAAGATTTGGTAAAATTTAAAGTGCCATGAAAAATTTGATTTGGGATCTGGCAATAGTTAAAATTCAAAAACCCAAGATTCTATATCCTGATAGCTAAGAAAGGGAATTTCCAGAAGAATTAAAGAAATTCACAGCTTTTCCAAGACCTTTAACCAGTACTAATGAAATAACGTAGGCTAACTTTTCCACTCACGAAACTAAAGTGTTTAAAATGTAAGCTAAATACCTTTAGAACATTTTGTTTTCTAGAAAGAAGGCATCTTTTCTTTCCTATAAGCTATTAATTGTTAGCATCAAAGTATGAAACTTTGATGACATGTTATGATCTTCAAGAAGAGTTTTGATTTTCTAATGTTTTATGAAGGGACAATTTCAGCACACCATTCAGAATTATGATGTCTGAAGAATCCAGTGTGGTAGAGTATCTGCACCTCCTACAGACAGTCCACATTGGATGACACCAGGAGGGAAGATGAATGCAGGGAATGTTTGAAAAAGTAGCACGGACTCAACTCTGAACTTCCTGTCTCTGAAACATTCAAGCAGTTTTATTTTAAAAGGACAGTTAAATGGTTATAACTGAAGTGTGTCATTAGGTGGCCTTAGCTGGGCATATTCCATTCTTCTTAATAGACTCTAACCTTTGTTTGCAGCTTTCTGCCCTGCTCCTCCACCTTTATGGCCTCCGCTCCAGCAGCATGCAGCGCTCTCTTTTCCCTGAATGTGTCATGCGTTTCCCTGGAATGATATTCCTTCTACATTAAATCCCCTTCTGTTCTCCACTTGAAACTTCCCATCCCCCTGGAACCTCATCCTTCCACTCCGATTACCAGTGTCAGAGCCTGTGTGATTCCTTAGTTTTCCCAGTTGAAGCCAATGACTCCCACCTCTGAAGACTCAGACCATTTTAAAAAATGGTTCTACTACATTTCACTTTATAGTATATTTATTCATCTCATTTTTCACTTGCAAAGTAGACTAATGTCAAATTCTCTTTTACATCTTTGTGTCTTTCCTTTTCAGATTTCTTTTCTCAAATCTTTCAATTGCTTTCACTATTGAAGAGTTTAGAACCAGCAACTTATTGGATTCATGTATTTTAATAAGTCTGATACATATATATAAAATATACATATAATATATACATATATTTATAGTTTTTTCTCTTTATGTGTTTAATCTGAGTGTATGCCTAAAGTCTTTGAAATTTTGAATCTTGTTTTTTTTTTGTTTTTTGTTTGTTTGTTTGTTTTTTGGTACTAGGGAGTGAACTTAGGGGCACTCGACCACTGAGCCACATCCCCAGCCCTATTTTGTGTTTTATGTAGAGACAGGATCTCACTGAGTTACTTAGCGCCTCACCATTGCTGAGGCTGGCTTTGAACTCGCGATTCTCTTGTCTCAGCCTCCCTAAGTGCTGGGATTACAGGCTTGCGCTACCGCGCCCAGCTTGAAATTTTGAATCTTTGTAGTTTCATCTTTTTGATTATATTGGAACTTAGGACATTTATATAAAAGGGCTCATTAAGAAATTAAGTCTTGAATCTCAATCTGCGTAAATAGTTAAGATTTGAATCAGGTCCGTGCCTACCTGTAGTTTTCTTTGAAATGTAATTTATGCTGTGTGTCACTTAAAATTTTATTTAGTAACTTCTGTTTAACAGTATCTTCACATAACCCAGATAATAGCCTACTATTCAGATCAAATCCAGCGTTAACAAATATACACCTTCAGTTATTTCATTGAATCTTTTCCTGTATTTTCTGGTGGAGATAATACACTACATGGCACATGTATTCAGAATGCTGTCTGTGATATTTGATTAGTTCTGGCTTACAGTTCTCTATGTCTTATAGGAATTAAAGAAAAGTTAATCTTGAAAAATACCCTTCATAAATAGAGTTGTTCAGTTTTTGCCAGCTGTGTAATGTTAAGTGTGTTACTTTATCATTGTTATTCAGTAGCATTTCCCATGTACTCTGTCAGCCACGATCTCCACAGCGCCATTGGTGTCTCCTGCCAGGTTTAGGGTAGATGCAAAGAAAAATATTTTATGATAAAATAAGTTTGGATAAACTGTTTTTTCTCCCTCATCATGACTGTTGATGTAGGGTGTCCTGGACATGCTGATTCACTGTGGATTTCCAAGATAGTTGATACAACACAAAGTATATTTGCTCCCAGTATTTTGTGGGGATCATCTTACATTATCAGTATTTATCAGTAGATCTTATGTTTTAGTATATTTTAGGAAAGTTAGTACAAATCAAACCCTCCTCTTTTTTTGGCCTTATTTTCCTGTGGAATAACAAACATTTTATTCCACATACTATAATTTCATTCATTTATTACATGATTATTTTTAAGAAAATTGCATTGTGCCACTGTCCCAATACACTGTGTCTAGAACAGAGATTGAAATAAACATCTTTTCTCATAGAGCTTTTGTTTCAGAAGAATTAATTTGCTCATCAAAATAGGTGACAATCAGATTCCATTCTTTTTTTTTTAATATTTTTTGGTTGTAGATGGACACAATATTTTTATTTATTTTTATGTGGTGCTGAGGATTGAACCCAGTGCCTCACACATGGGAGGTGAGAACTCTACCACTGAGCTACAATCCCAGCCCCTCAGATTCCATTCTTAAAACTGAACATGTATGTGTATACATGTGCATTTCACTTCAGTCTCTTAAGTGTGTATGTCTTCCTGTGCTGGTGTGTTTCTGAATTCCTAAAATGCCATGTGTCATGGGAATTCTAGAAGTGTTTCAGAGGGTCCAAATTAAAAAAAAAAAGAAAGAAAGAAAAAATAAAGCTAAATCTAGAAAATGCAACCAAGCCAGCAGAGAAGTCACGGTATGTTAAGCTTCAAAGATCAAGTATCTGAAACTAATTTTTTTTCAGTTAGAAAATTTATTTATATTTAATTAGATTCCACTTGAACAATTATATTCATTTTTGTTCTTATGTTTTCACTGTGTGGGGAAAATGTAGCTTACTCAGTAGAGGAATAAGCACTGGATTAGGATCCAGGAGACCTATAAACTTGATAACATGTATTCATCAAGCATAACTTAGCTGTGTGATTGTGTGCAAACTCCTTATATCTTCATGACCAAAGTCTGTCTGTCTTCATACGTAAAGTGAAATGACTTGGCTACGTGGACTGTAACATATTTTTTCCAATTCCAAAACATTCCAAAATTCTAAATTCTAAATTTTGGAATGTTTTTGTGTTACAAAATCAATAAAAATATTTAAAAAAATTTTGGAGCTGATGGTCTTCTGCTCTGGAGATGATTCCATCTAAGGATGTAATTATGTCTTCATCTGTGTCCTCCATTCAACCATAGGAGTATGTATTAGGGGCTAGTATATGCCTAAAAGGATGCTTCATGATGTAGGTTGAGGCTTATATGTTATTGAAAACTATTCAGATTATCCAAGGTGTGGATGACTTTTTAAAATTATTTTAGTGTTTATCTAAATATTTAGCAACAAAATGCAACCATAGTGTATAGTACAGACATGGAAGCAGACAGGAAATATTGAATTCTGTGGCTGACTGCTGCTCTGCCCTGTGACTTTGAGCAAGCCCTTTCCCTCTTACAGCCTGTGTTCCTGTAAGTAGAAGAGCTGAACCAGATACGTTTCACATCTCATCCAGCATTTTAATTCCCTATGTGCAATGCATGCTTTGCCTCCTCCCCAAACTGATTCAATAATACCTGTTTCATAAGACATCTTTAGTAAAACCGTTTTAAAATTCTCAAAGGACTGACACCCTGTATAATGGGGTAAAAGAAGTACTGTTTATGGAGTATTACATCTTCTGTTTCAGATTTATCTTCTGAAAGATTACAGAGCAAATCATTCCTTTTATCAGCATACTTGTGGTTTCTGCAGCTGGGCCCCTCACTGTACATTCCAAGGCCTGTCACAGAGACTGAGCTTCTTGCTTTTGAATGTTCAGAGGGATCTGCTGAGGAACTGGAAAGGAATTCTGCTTGGAAAGGTTTACTAAGCTAGTGTGTGGAAGGATACTTCATATGTTCCCCAGAGACAGTGTTTAATTATGACCATCATTAATTTTTATTCTTTTTATTATAAAATAAGTCAAAACTAATATGAACTTCTAGATAGAGTAATAAAATTAACTTAGAATACCATTTTACCCTAGGCTTTTTATTTCACAGAGCCTAAGTTAATAAACTGAGCATGTGGGGGAAGACTCCAGTAGCCATATTCTTTGTTCAGTTTTGGGAACAGAGGAGTAGGATGAGGAGCAGGTGTGCCTCAGCTCCTTCGCAGTTTCGAGTAGGTAGCTCATCATTCGCAGTCTAAGTGGAAGTCGCTTCTGAAAACAAACTATAGCTTTAACTCATTGATAGGGAGCTGCACATGATTTACGAAGATGGTCTCTCTGTGCTACCATATGCCAGATAAATAGAGGACTCAGGAAGAAATTTATTTTTTTCCAAAAAATATTGGCTTTTCTGCCTCTTACTCATTATCAGGAATGGATCATGTTTCTCTTCTATCTAATCCAGTATTCCTTCCATGGATTATTTCATCAAATAGAAATGCTTTTCTGCTCTATTTCTCTGGAATAAGTTATCTCCAAAGAAACCCTGGTTTGTTTCATATAAAATCAGGATGGCTATGAAAAATTTGGGAGAAACTCTCTTTATGTAAATCTGAATGCTTCTGATTCACATAAGATGCCCTTCCTGTCTCCACCGAGTGTGCTGGAGCAGTTGCTCACTCTTGCCCGCCTCCTGTTCGGGATTCTGAGGTGCATTTGCACGTGCTGTTCCACTTGTTCTTACGGAGCTGTTCTCCAACTTGAATCTCAGAATCTCAAGAATCATACTGTGATCTCTTATTTCCTCTTCACAAATGGGAAAATAAATCTACATGTCTATACCTTTATTATAACTCATCAAACAATATTATTGTTCGTTGATTATTAATAGAATGTTAATAATAACTGGTTTCCTCTTCATTTTTTCCTAATTCAGTTGTGAGCCATGTTAAGGTTAGGATTTTGTCTTCCAAATTTGTATTTTTTTAAAACTAACACAGTACCCAAATATAAAAGACAAACAGGGTAGAAAGTAAATGAACAATACCTGGAATTTTATAGAGTACATAATATATAAATTTGATTGGAAGATAAAGGAAAATCAGTTCTAGACCAGAGGTTTGTTTCTATTGTATCATTGTTATGAAGCGTTGCTTTAGAATTAGAAAAAGAAATGTTGGGGTAAAGGAATATCATAAAAAATTACCTTGGTCTTGCTCAGAGATTTTGGAGTAGAATTACCCAGAATGGTTTTGTGTATGTGCTCAGAATACTTTCAACATGTTCAGCTGGAAGAAAAAGGCTTAAAGGGGAATGGAGCTATTTACAGCACTAAGAGAGATCCCTTTTAATGAGGAAGTTGACGATTACCTAAACATCACTGTAAGATTCTGTTACTAGTTTAGGTGCTTCCATGAATAAGAACAAAAACACATGAGCACTAGAAGTTTTTCATGTACACTCACTTTGGGAAAGGATATGGAAACCTGGGTATCTGAATATCAAGGTCATGGGCAGCTGGGGGCAATTTCCTTGACGGCTTCTGTGTGTCTCATGTTAACACACACCCTGCAGTCAGTGAGCGGTTAAGAGAGATCCATAGTTGCTGGCTATAGTTTAAGAGAGAGAGAAAAAAGAAAGTCTGTAATAGGGTTCAGTGAATGTGTTAAATCTATATGCAATTTTTGTAGGAAAATACTCCAGGCTTGGTTTTCTAAAGGAAATAAAGTTCAGTGCAATCTGCTTCACATAACTCTCTGCAATGAACAATAAAATGTCTGTAATAAAGATAATGTCTTCCCATATGGAAAAAATATAAGTATTTGTGTAGCTAGTTGAATGTTTCTGTTCAAGCTGTTTATTTAAAATTTCTATGGTACTTGGAAAGATGCTACAGGATACCAAATGGAGTATTTCTAAATATCTACCATGACATATATTATTTAAATATGTACAAATAGGCCAAGTTTTCACTCTTTTATTTTTATATGTATATAATTTATGCATGTGTTCAGTATGATGAAGAGTGCTTATAAAGATTCATATAAACCATATTGCTTCTACCTGGAGAAAGAGAAAGAAGGAATCAGTAACAGTGTTTAGCTGGATTGGTAAGGATGTCTAGAGTGCCATTAAGCTGATGCTAGTCATAGCTAATGAGACACTAGCAAGAACCAGATGGCTCGAGGCTGTGAAATCGCATGTCTAAGAGTACCAGCCTATTGATTTCTCTAAATGTGATTGGAACCCTGTTTTTTTTTGTTTTTTTTTTTTTTTTTTTGATGCCAGGGATTGAACTCAGGGGCACTCGACCACTGAGCCACATCCCAGCCCAATTTTGTGTTCTATGTAGATACAGGGATTCACTGAGTTGCTTAGCACCTCGCTGTTGCTGAGGCTGGCTTTGAACTTGCGATTCTCCTGTCTCAGCCTCCCAAAGTGCTGAGATTACAGGCGTGTACCATTGTGCCCAGCTTAGAACCCTATTTTAATAAATATAATCTACTACTGATATTGGACATTAACAAAGAACATAATATTTTCCATGCTTGGTTTTAAGGGCAAATTTTATTTTCAGAATTAAGAGATTTTATTTGAGGCGTTTGGAGCATCACTTCCATAGTATATTTTCTGACATTGAGCCCTGGAGATCCCCCAGTAGTTTCAGTGTTAGCAATTATTGAACCCTATGTGGAAACCAACCACTGACCAAGTGTTGTGATATTATTTAGGATAATTAGTAATAGTGTTGTAAAAAGTACCTACTGAACTTCAGTGTCTTGAGACAATGAAGATCTGCTTCTGCTCCATTCTGTAGTTACTTGAGCCTCTGTGAGGTATCCTTCCACGTGGTGATTAAGAGTGCTGCCCTTCCCAGCCCTGCCTCAGGTGACCAATAAGCAGACAGGGCAACAAACCCTGTGCCAAGCCTTCTGTGGGCAGACCTGAGTCAGGCACACATCACTTCAAGACGTTCTTCTCTGGCTGGAGCACAGTGGTGTTCCCCAGAGTTAACTGAAGGAGCTTCTAGGAGGTGTCATCTTCAGAGCCCAAGTCACCAAAAATGGGATTGGTGAACATCCAGCTAGTCATGCAACAGTATTGTTTATCTATCTAATCCTCACCGCTTTGGCATGGTTGTATCCCCATTTTGCAGATGAGAGAACTGAGGCATGAAGACATGTAATGCATCGTTCTACAAAGAGTAAATGGAAGGGCCGAGAATAAAGCCAGGCAAATTGTCTTCAGAACTCAAGTTCCCAATTATTATGAACATACAATTAAAATCAAATGTCATCCAGTTCATAAAATACATTTGCGTTTACTAGCCATCATCATTTATTCTTTTACACTCTTGGGAGGGACAGGAGCTTCCACAACTGCTTCTTTATCTCGGTACCATTTGCCACTCTGCTCATGCTTTGGTCTTCTCTCGGGGAGTGCGAGTGCATGAGTATGGTTCTTCCCAGCGCCTGTGTTGTATTCAGAGATAGCACCATCACTCACCATCATGAGCACCGAAGTGCATGTTAAGCACTGTGGTCAGGGATTTAGATAGGATTAGAGGGAAACAAAATGAGAACAAAAGATGTTAATTTGCCTAAAGATGTCATTTGCCTAAGTGACACTGCTAAGGGATAGAGGGATTAGTGCCTAAATCTGAAGTCTGGGCCTTTAACCATTGTGATGATCTTACCTCAGTATTTATTTTCAAGGAATTTGAAACGCCTCTGGAATCTTGAGCATTTGCTTTGTTCATTATATCAAGCTGGATATGTTCCTGCTGTTATTGTTTTAACTCTATTTTGTGGGCCCTTTTAGGGTACTGAGTGATGCATTGCTTCTATAGTTTGAAATTTTTATGTAAGCATACATGGGGTGGCTTACTGGGTAGTGTATAATCATTAAAAGGTAAAATCCAACTTTGCTGTCACTCCCACTCTTCAGGGAATGTCCATTATTCACTCTTTCTCCAGTGTATCCTATTCAGTGCTTTAGGGATTAATTCAGTCAGCTTTCATATATACTTGGGATAATCCTATCTTTAAAAAAAAAGTCTATAAGGGCTGGGATGTGGCTCAGTGGTAGAGCGCTTGCCTAGCATGCGTGAAGCACTGGGTTCGATTCTCAGCACCACATATAAATAAATAAAATAAAGGTCCATTGACAACTAAAAAAGTATTTTTAAAAAAAAGGCCATAAATACATACAAATATGCACTTATTGAAAATTTCATTATATATTAATTTTCATAAATGTGTATATATATGATCTGTATGTATATATGGAAGTCCAAGCATATGAGCCTATTACCCAGCTTCAGTAGGTTCAATTTCTGTATTTTGTGAGCAGACCTCTCCCATCGCTACCTGCATTCCCTTCTCCCATCCCATGAGGGGCTGATCAAAGGGCACCACGTTGTAGTTGCACAGGAGTCATAAGTTCCCATGCACAAAAAATGACTACAGATAACAACAGTGACCTGTATTTTCTGAAAAGTTAGAAGAAAGAATTTTGAATGTTTTCATCATAAAGAAATGATAAATGGTGTGTTTAATCTGATTTAAACATTGCACAATGTATACATGTTTGGAATTGTTACTGTGAACAATTTTATATATCAATTAAAAATAAAGTTAATTTAAAAAACTGTACACATCCATAGACATTAAAAGACTCTCTGTCATCTGCAGGTGAGTCAGCCATTGATATCACCATCGCCCCTCCTTCTCCATGAAACCCCGTGTTTCCCTGGCTTTTGACACCAGAAGCCTTGGGAACTACGGATTCTTGGTTTCCATTGCTGGCTCCTCCTTCTCTACTCAAACTGCAAATGTTGAAGGTTCTGGGGATTGTTTCTGGCCCACCTTATTTGTCCCTTTACCACTCTGTCTCCCACTTTTGTGGCTTCAAATGCCATCTCTAGACTGATGACTTCCAAATTTATGTTGCCAAGCCATCGTTCCTTTCTCACCTCCAGATCAGTATATTCATCTGGAATCACAACATACTGTTTATTCAGTTCTTAGTCTTTTCCCCCAATTTTTTCTACTCTAATTTTGTTAACCCTCATGACTGGTACTGCCAGGACTTGCTACAGTTATCCAGGTGTCGATATTTATGTTCTATTCTGCCTTACTGTCTCTCCTACTTCACATCTGATTATAACAGAAAATATCAAGAGGTTGTTTCCTTCTTTATCCATTCCTGCCTTCCAGCAGTTCTCTTTCCATCTGACCCTGCCAGAATGATTTTTAAAAACAAAATAGGACTGTGCCATCACACTGATTAACATCCTCTGAAGTCTTCTGAGAGTGCTCAGAACAAGGGAGACGAAGTCACATGACATCTAAGCCTTCAGATTATTGGCCCCTGCTTATCTCCAGGGCCTTCCAGACCACTTGTCCCCTGCCCCCTAAGTGTTGACACCTGTCATCTTGGCCTTTGGTGTTTCAGAACATGCCAGATTTGCCGTGGACTGGGCATTCCCACATGATTTCCTTTGCTCTGGAAAAAAAATACCTTTATTCTATTCTTCTCCTAACTCCTACCCATATCTCATGCACCAACCATACTCTGCTTCTTCAAAGACATTTTTGCAGTGAATATAAATATAAGAGCATTGATTTTTTTGTTTTAGTCAGCATTTAACGTGGCTGAACTTGAACTCCAACTTGTAGTCCTCTAGTGGACAGCAGCTAAACTCATATCCCCATCTTCAAACTTAGTTGTGCTGTTTCAAGTCTGCACTGTATATGCATGGTGCAGGGACAGACAGAAGTGGAGACTCAGCCTCTGTTGCTCTCTCCTGGGATTCCCCGCTTCAATTTGCAGCAACTGTGGGAACACAGAAATATTTCCTCTGATTCCTTAAGCCAGTAAGAGAACAGGCTTCTTCTATCAAGGATTTGCCTTTCATAGTGGTGACTGGAACTTCCCTCAGGAGAAAAGCTGTCAACATGGGAAAGCAGGCAAATGCTGTTCTCTCTGCTCTCATGTTTACTCCTCGCTAGTTTCCTAGTTTCTGCCTTCTCCTTTGCCTTCAGAAGTTGTGTGTGTGTGTGTGTTGTGAACACATATGTTTGTCAGTGTTTATAATTGCTTTTTATGGGAGTGAATATGTCTGATACGAGTTACTTCATCATTACCAGAAGTACAACTTTCATTCCATCAAATGAAATAATTATCAAGACCCTACTGTGTGGACATACTCCACTATGTGGTAGTATAGATATACTCTTTGATCTCATAGAAGTATATTTTCATTCATTCAAGAGATATTATTAAATGATTACCTAAATAATTAATTGAAATAACAAAAGAAATATGAAGGTAGATTCAAGGACACATGAGATACTTCAGGGCAGCTTTCCCTCCTTAGTTAAGTTAAAGACCTCCAGAGGAATTGGCATTAACTAATATTTAGGAATTATTAGAAGCTAACTACTCTAGGAAGTCAGAGTCAGCTGAAATGGAAAAGGCATTTTAGGCAACAGAAAGAGCTAGAAAGGAGTTCTTAGAGCAAGAAGGAACTTTTGAAAATAAGGTTAATGTGATGAAAGATTAGAGACTAAGAAAAGAATAGCTAGTGATGTAGAATTTGTTTCAAGAGATAGGATGCCCTGGGAGCATTTTATATAGGGGAATTATTTCTTCAGGCCTATAGTCCTACCCCAAAAATAGCTTGTGAATGCATCACTTCTAAATTGTTAATGCAACGATTTATCAGCACCAAGTGAAATTTATAACCCATGTTTCTAGGTTTTCTTATGGGACAGGCATGTTTTGTCTAATTACTTTGTAGCTTTGTCAACTGGAGTATTCTAGTAAGTGTATTCTCTGTACTTTTTTCAACTATTTTCTGGTTTTGTTTGACTTTTACAGATAAGCTAGTTTACATAATGATATGAGTATCTTTACAGAAAAGCCATTTTTAACATTTAGAAAGCTGAAGTTTTAAAGATATCTTTTGTAGACCTTGAAAATTTAAAGATGAACTTGCTTTGTAAAATAATAACACTACCTGTAATGATGAGATAATTTCATTAAACTAATTTAAAAAGTTTTAAATATAACATCATTTAGGTAGATTTACGCCAAATTTTTTCATAAGTGAGTGCATAAATTAACATAATAGAAATAAAAAAGTGTCCATTCCCACTACAAATCATCTATGCTTGTTTATAGATAGGAATCTTTCAAGGCACCAGAAGCTGCTTTTGAGCATTAAGTGTACCCTAACATGATAGCATTTGTGATTATATTCACATAAATTGAAAAACTCCAAGTACCTTAATTATTTCACAGCTGCAGTATTTTCAAACCTCTTTGAACTTTGTCCAGGAAAAGTGAGCTTTCTGCCTGATTAAGAGAATTATCCCAAGTGGAAAACTGTGATTTGGCTTTCTTAATATTAAGTCTGTTCATGAATGAAAACCATAGGTAAGGGTAATTCTAAAGAGAGTAGTCAGACTTTAAGAGATAATAAATTTTCTGTGATTACACAATTGCTGAAAGCAGCAGCGCCACCGTTCCTTTACCTTTTGTTGCATTAAGTCCTCTTTTCCATACTGCAGCTAAGTACAATACTTTGTCCCTTTCCCACCCGACTGTCGCTTTCCTCTGTGCAAGCACAAAACTGGTTTAGCAGAGGTTCTGGGAAAATATGTGATGGATCCAATTCTTAGAGCTTCCTGTCGGTAGGTAATGCTGCAGTCATTTTAGATTAGTGATAAACGGTCATGAAATTGGAAACAGGTTCCTCCAGCTTTTCACAAGAATCTAAAACTGCACAAATACTTGCACCCAGAAAGTGTGAGTCCAATTCAAACATCATAAAATAATACACAGTGCATGGTTAACAGCATGCAGGGCCACATGAACATATTAAATGACATTGCCTGATGCCAAAATCACGTATGGTTTCAACATCACTGGGAGGTAATTTGGAGCAGTTTTAGGTTAAACTTGAACTAATGACACAACTTTGTTTACCCTTGTGATATCACAAGGAAAAAAAAAAGTTTTATTCTCTTCACCTCTCTCCTTCCAGGTAGTTATTGATAAGTGATGAGCTTACCAATTGATTACCCTTAGAAATAAAGATTGTAAGATGATAACAATAGCTGCAGTTGTAATGTTGAACATTTAAAATGTGTCAGAAATGCTGGGCATGATGGCACATGCCTGTAATCCCAACAGCTCAAGAGGCTGAGACAGGTGGATCGCAAGTTCAAAGCCAACCTTAGGAACAGCAAGGCGCTAAGCAACTCAGTGAGACCTTGTCTCTTAATAAAAAATACAAAAAAAAAAAAAAAAAAAAAAAAAAAAAAAAAAAAAGACTTGGAATGTGGCTTAGTGGTTGAGTGGCCCTGAGTTCAATCCCCAGTACCTAAAAAAACATAAAAGGCATCAAAAGGTTTACAAGAATTGGATCATTTAATTTCCATAACCATTTACATATTAGTTGGTATCACTTCTGTCTCTGTCATAGTAGAGAAAGTTGAGGACTTAGGTTTTTATTTATGTTAAAAAGTCTTTGTATTTCACTTTTAGGATGCTAAATTATTAAAGGTATCTTATTGTAGCCATTTAGAATTTAAATCTAAAATTTCTTTGTGGGATAATATAAAGAATAGCTTTAAACATGGAGTAATTAAATTAAGCTAATTTTTAAAAATGAACTCTACAATGGCTCTGCCTACCAGTGATGCCATTTCATTGCTTCTTGTCACATGCAAACCTGTTGCTTCCAATGACTCCAGGCTTTCCAGCCTATGGAAACAACAGCAGTCACAAAAGATTTATAAGCAGGATCATAGCAGCCTTCAAATTCTAGTGAAGCCCCCTGATCTCTTCTGATCTCTCAGACTTATTGAAAGACCAACAAGTTAACATCCAAACCCTATTACTTTCCACAACAGAAGATTTAGAGTGAGGGCAGATTCACCAGATGTTCACCTTTAGTTTGAAGTCTTCCTCTTTCTTACTAGTGGGGGAAATTATAGAATAATGACATAGTCATCTAAGATTTGGTGAGGTAAAGCAAGTGAATTTTAAGAGTTTGAGATTTTAAGCATATTTGGAAACTGACCCTTTTGATCACTCTAGTTGACCATTTTGTAAAACTTCCCTTCATCACCTCCCACAAGATTTCAAGCAAATATTTCTGTATATCCATGACAGAGAAAATGTGTGAGTAAATTGATGCCCCAAATGGTCCTTCTTATCACAAAATTGGAATAAATATCTATTAATAGAGTTTCAGAAGTAAATAAAATCTCACCCCCTAACTTCCCAAATTCCTTTCTTACCTGCTCACAGAGACCATAAATTATTGACGTTAATTACAAAATCATTCTTTTGATTTAAGGCTCCCTGTCTGGGGTTAAAGCTCAAATGCATCTGGGAATGAAAATACCCCAAGCCTTGTAAATCACAGTGTGATGAGCTCACCAGATTTTTCCCTGAAAATATTTTGATAGGGAATAGAACTGAAGGGAGAAGAAAAGTCTGAGCCTTACTGAAGAAAGGGAAAGAGCTCAACTCGGAAGTCTTGGGAAAGGCTACAAAAATTCACAAGGCCCTGGTCTTCATCTGCTTACTTTGAGTTTTAACGTCACTGTACATAGTAACAGACACACCCAGGTGAGGAAATGCAAGACCTAAGCTGAAAACCAGTCTTCACAACTGTGGATCTGGAGAATATGAGATGAGTAGGTCAAGTTAGTATTAGGTGCAACAATCAGCATCAAAAATAGGAAGTGCTGCAGTGGACTCCTGCACAGGATATAAACTCCAAAAACAATTAACAGATTTGAGGAAGAAGGAAGGAATCTGAAA
The DNA here is from genome assembly GCA_004024805.1 of Geosciurus inauris. Lineage (NCBI taxonomy): Eukaryota > Metazoa > Chordata > Mammalia > Rodentia > Sciuridae > Geosciurus > Geosciurus inauris. Next base: position 98,526 of record PVHX01000477.1, on the reverse strand, counting down.
AACCATTTATTCTGTGTATCTCATCAAATGTAGCTAGAGGGTAGACACTTGTGCAGCTATAAATCCTCGACCGGAACATGGGTGAGTAATGACTCTTGAGAAGCGAGGTCCTCTTGTTGGCTCTCTGGTTTTGAGATTTGCTCAGGCAGTGACAAGACAGGTTCAGGTTAGTACCCTAGTCACCAGCCCAAATGAAATGACCTGATACCAACCAAGTAGCCCTTCAACTCGACCGTAAGTCTGCAATGGCTTATATTCCCGTTTGGATGGTAAAATAATATCTTGTCGATGATGATGATTAAAACAAACAAAAATACTGGCTACCATTTTAGCACAGGAATCATTCTGGGATTTTCCAAAGTACAGAAAGAAGTGTGAGTCTCAAAAATCTTTTCATGCAGAAGCTGTTCTGGTACATGTGATTGCCCAGATGCAGGCAGCATGTGCTTATTGAGGAAATCAAAGATGTGAGTCTTCTCACTTACTGTCACATAAACTCTAAACATAATCTTGCACTCACCTGAGCACCTGAACATTTGATATTTTGTTATACGGCAGAATGAATGAAAACCAAAGGGAGGCATATTTGAGGTAGGCATTTTGCACAAAGTTAAGTTGTGCCATTGACTTTAGAGAAAACTTTATTTTATTTTGGCAATACAGGATCAAACCCAGAGCTTTGCACATGCCAGGCAAGTGCTCTACCACTGAGCAACATCCCCAGACCTTGACTTGAGAGAAAAAATATACAAATTAACCAGTTTGAGTCTCATTGCTGTGCTCAGGCATAATATAGCACCATTTACTACAAGATTAAATATTAAAACATGGACTGGCCAGAGGAATATTAGAGAAAAATAAAGGAAAGCTGACCCCTGGTTACTGCTTCCAGGAGAAGAGGGATTTATTTTTAAATGACTAATAATGATAGTATTTATGTCTATGTATACATTATAGAAATATTCAATTAAACTAACATATCCATCACTTTATTTTCTCATTAGTTTATATAACATAACCAATATTTAGCTTGAGTTTGTGCCCTAATTCCTGCACTGATAGATAAATTAGGTAAGCAGTTCTGCCCTCCAAATTTCCCATGCTCATCTGCTGCCCTGTCTTTGGGGGAATCCAAAAGGCCAATGGTCAGGAGTGAATCTGTGGAAACACACTACTTAATCAGTGGAAAAGCCCATAGAACTAGGAAGCAATCTTTTCCACTGGGTTTAGTAAAAAGAATTTTCCTGAGTCAATGGTTCAATAAGCTTTCAATAAGTTTTGGTTCATTTTCTCAGTATCTTCATTTATTTGCCATTATTAATATCTGCATTCTCTTCCTTTCTATAAAATGTGATTGAGCTAATATTTTAGCTATGAAAGTGCAAATAGAAGTGCTGCTTTACAGATGTTTCCAAAGCTTCAGACACTGTTGTCATGGTGGAGTGATTTAACAAATAGAAAAATGTGAGTATCTTAGTTTGGGTTGCTGTAACAAAAATTCACAGACTAGGTAGCTTAACAAAACATAGTTCCTTCTCATAGTTCTGGAGGAGAGGGAGTGCAAGGTGAAAGCTTCAGAAGATTGGTGTCTGCTGAAAACCTACTTGCTGGTTCATAGACTGTGGTCTTCTTGCTGGGCCTTAACATAGTGGAAAAAGGGCAAGAGAGTTTTCTGGCATCCCCCTTATAAGGGCACTAATCCCATTCACAAAGACTCCATGTTTATGATCTAATTACTTCCCAAAGACCTCATTGCCTAGTACCATCACAGTGGGGATTAGGATTTCAACACATGAAATTTTGGTAGAACACAAACAGACCAGTACCATAAACATAATTTAAAGATTAAATAGAAAATGTTTGCTAAATATTGTGTGTGATCAATTAATATACCTGGGTAATTTTAAAACATTTTTGTCTTTTCCCAGATAATATTTAATCTGAGACCTTCAGGGCAGATACCTTCTTAATCCATAGGAGGTAAAATGACCCCTTTTCCATATGGCCACTAGTAGATGAGACTCAGGAATACCAAGGGAAAGTAGATAAACAGCAAAGCAAGGACTTCTGCCTGTTCAAACATTATTCAATTTTGAACATAGTCCTGTGTGTGTTAAAGTGCATAATGAAAAATACTTGTACTAATACAGAGCGTGTTTAATGAACTGTAAATTAAATTGATAAAAATCTGCTATGATCATACATAAATACATGCATCTGGACATATATACATCTGTGCTTATTTATGTATTGGACACATACGTGTATACATTCTTCTATTGTAAAAGCTGTTGAGCTTTGGAATGAAGGTCTTCACTGTAGCAAGCAGTAATCTTTGTGTTTAGAATCAGCAACTATTATTCTGGATATTATCATTTCAGAGAATCAAATGGACAAAGACATCAGATTATCCACTAATTTTCTTCAGAGACCTTAATTTCAAGATGCAATAGTCTTATGGTTGCATCTAAAAATAAAGTATTAACTAACTTTTCAAATAATACCTCTTATTATAAGTCAGCCTATTATTTTCAACTGTGAAATACAGAATCTAATTGTCTAAAATACAGGTTAGATGCCAAAGAAGCCCTGGGATGAAGTCCCTTAGAAGTTTTGATGGAGTTAATGATGGAAATAAATATTTCTATGATTCTCTGTTTTCATGAACACTTATAATCATGTGTGTGTGCATTAAAAATAAGAAATTCAAAATTTACAGTCCTGTTAGTATTTTCTGGGGATAAAAGAAAAAATCTGAGGTTGGACTGTCATCAGATTACAGTTTCCTGAGTACATCTTTAAGATCCATTCACTTTGGCACATGGACAACTATATTAAAGGAAAATTAATTTGTTAGAAGTACAGAACAACTTTAAAAAAAACACGTCATTGTCTTGTAATTTGAATACAAAAGAAAGCAAAGAAGGAAGTACATGGAATATACTTCTAGATGCACTAATATTTGCTTAACCTTAAAATTGACTTTGGAAAGAACAACTTCCCAGGGATTGCTGAGCCTTTGAATAAATGAGCCAACATGTTGAGGAAGATGCTGTGTGACAGGATTTCCATGGCTTTGACCTTAAAGGTAAATACAAAGCCAAAGAGACCCCTGATGTTTCTGGAACCCAGACTCATCCAAGTGGACAAACTTGCTGAAGTCCTGTTCAGAGAGGGCAGTGTATATTAAATGGAGACCCCGAGGAGTAAATGAAAGAGAAGTGGGATTGGAAATTTGTTATGCGAGGATGTTTCTCAAAAAGCATGTTCTCCTCCAATGGTAAAACACTAATCCATTTGTGGGAATAGGAACCATAAAGGAAAGAGCTTAGCCTGAAGGATCTCCTGTTTATTTCACTACCCTTCTCTTCAGTTATCATGGGATTCTGAGACTTGGCAAAAGTGTGGCATCATCCTGGTGGGCTCAAGTGGAGATTTGCATTCTCAGTGAGCTCTCAGGGTACCTCTGTCCAATCTGGCCTCATGGTGTGGCTGCTCTCAGGCTTTGTGAGAGCTGGTTAAAAGATACTGCAAGGCATTCACTGGACTCACCACCAATGAGAGAGTGGATTATAGTCATGGGGTTGGTGTGCTCTTTGGACTGAATCTTTTTGTGCAGTTTTGCATGATTTGGTAAAGTGAACATTTAACTTCCTTTATTTTGAGTTTTATAATCAGGAGATTTAGCCTGTGGAATTTTAACCCTTTTCTACTGAAGCAACCTTTCTGCTGACCTCCAATTTTCTCAGAGGGAAAAATAGAGTTTTCTAATCCTCTTTGGGAAAGGTTAGTTTGGGGTCACTAAAAATGGCAAAGTAGCACTGTGCTAGTGAATGGCATGTCATGAGTGATTAAGGAAGAGTTGAAGAGAAAAATAACTATTGGTCTAATCAATGTGTATAAAAACCATTAATGTTGCTATGTCCTTTATTGTAACTAAAATTCTATTTCAAAGAGAAAAATATAAACATAGACACTGGAGCACATTTGTATTATCACTATTTTTAGGTTCTACACTGTGAAAATGTATTCATTAATGAAATTGAGGGTTTACATTGTTTGGAAAATTTCATGAGTGTTTCTACTTCAGTAGAAGTGACATGATGTTGCTAAGTATTTGTAAAGAGTCAGTAGTATTACAGTATTGCAACTTGCATTGTAAAACTTCATTCAGAAATACCTATTTAAGATCCCCAAACCATGTTACTTAGGCTGCCATAGCACAAACTATTGATGATGGCTTATTACTAGGAATTTTCATACCCAAGGATGGTTCCAGAGAGCCATGGATGCCTGACATTACAGTGAGGTGGTTTTATTGTTATTTATGACAGAATTCAAGGGAGTAAAACATTAAAACCTTGGCAATTCTGCACAAACTTTAGTCACAGAACAGGCTCATCGCTTAGTTCAGGAATTGAGGGAGGGCAGCAAGTTACTAACAAACAACCTGCACTGTTAATCTGCCATTTCTGCCTCCATGTTGTCTTTCACTTATCACTTTGTGGAATGGAATCTTAGTTGCTTCTTTCTAGGATGCTGGCATGTATAACAGAAACTCTTAGCTAGTTAGGAAGGAAGAGCTCTTGTGAGTTTTGTGCATTCTTTTATGAATATCCAGACTTTATAAGTTTTATATGATTTAAGTCCCCTATGTGGAGTTTACCATATGTCAAATGGCTTCATCGTACTCTGTCCAATTCTAGTTACAGTTTCCCATATCTTTATAGTGCAGGTGTTGATCTAAATTAATGCCAGAGTAGATGAGACTCTAGATTTTGTGAAGTAAGGGATTTTTACTTTTCCCCATCATTATGTTTGTTGCATTAGTATAAATTAGGCCTGGTACTTGTAGGCTCTCAAAAAATATCTGTTTAATGAAGGAATAAAACAAAATCCACAGATTATTCCATGTTTTTACCCAGTCGTAACTAATAAAGACTTTATCAGTTTTAAATAGAAGTTTTTCCCCCTGTATGTAATTTCATCTTAATTACATCATGAGGCCAGAATGCCTTTCTCATCTGAACAATCATAGACAAATAATTCCCTCTTTGACCCAAATTATAAGAATACATACTTAGGCTATTGTGAGAAGCAAATGGGTTCATACTTACAAACCCCTTGGCACAGTGACATGAAGTAAAAGGTAAGTATTAGCTGTTACCAGTGTTACTGTTATTATTATGTTAGCAGCATTCCTAATGTTAGGGTTATTTTCATGGAATAAATCTTTGCTTCTTGAGGCTTTTTTTTTTTTTTTTGGTTACTGGGAATTGAATTCAGGGGGGCTTTACCACTGACCTATATCCCAGCCTTTTTATTTTTCCTTTTGATACAAGGTTTTACTAAGTTGCTGAGGCTGCCCTTGAACTTGCCATCCTCCTGCCTCAGCCTCCCAGGTAGTTGGATTTGCAGGTATGCCCCACTGTGCCTGCTGTCTTTGCTTCTTATATTGTTTTTTTTTTTTTTTTTCCGAAAGAGTGTCCTATGACTCTGAATTATTAGGAGTCTGCCTAAATAATATCCCATTGATAGATGTCTATAAACTAGTCAAGGCTAAGAATTTAGTAAAGGATGCAATTTTTTTTTTTTTTTTGATGAGTTATTTTCAGTAACCCTATCTGGCTTTCCTGACTGAAACACAGCTACCCACTATAGCAATTGAAAGTACTTTGGGTTAGCAGGGCCGTGTTTAAACTGTTGCACACAAGAAATTGACTTTTTATTATGGAAATTGGAAGTAATATCTGAACACATGATTTGGCCAAGGTTTTTTTCCTGTTATTTTGATTTTTATAACCGATGCACTCTTCTACTTGAACATAAACATTATCACTGAAAGTCCATTTAAGAAGGAGCATGAGGAGCACTTTTATAACTTTGAAAGCATACGTTGATAGTAAATTCCCCAGCTGTGAAAATAAGACTTGGCTTATTTCCTCTGGTGATAGAAGTAATTTAGAAGAGACGAATAAGTGAACCATAGGCTGTTGGGGCTTGAAACAACTTGACACATTGTTGTGGTTAGAGACAGCAGCACATACAGGGTGCTGCATGTGTCAGGAGCCCAGGTCAGGACGCGCATCCACACTGGTCTTGTGACTGCTCCAGGTCTGATGTGTTCGTGTGCAGATGCTTTCCCACACATCCATCACCAATTGATTGACATCACCACTCACGATGGAACTTAATTTGCCACCCTTGTGTTCTAGTCAGTCTCTTTCTGTTTACAAAACATAATGTTAAAAGTCTGAAGCATTTATTTGACTCTTTCCAAGTCACAAAATTATCAATAGTTATATCTACAAGTTTTCTGATTCTGAATTCAGGATTCTTTCTATTCCAGCATCTGGGGAAAATGATGGTGTTAAACAACATGGAATATTAGCAACAGGTAAAGAGAGAAAGGAAAAAGAAAACAAAGTGGTGAAAAGGGCCTTAAACTACTTCGATTCCTTTAAATTCATTTTCCAGGAATACTCAGAGTATGTAATAACAGGCAGATGGAGGTGTGGGGTGGGGATGCTCTTAGTAAGAGGAGGTGATGGGGTGCCCACAGGTGTGCAGAGACATTGGTAAATGCTGGAAGGGACTGCATACAGTTAATGATTCAAACGGAACACTGACAGATCTTATTATTTTTGAAATATACTTGAAAATCTGCCCCTGGTATCAGATTTTACTACCGATCCTACATTATTAGGAAGATTATAAAAACGTTCTCAAATGTTTGGAAAGTTTTCGTCAAACTTGGTCCGAACTTAGTTAAGCATTTAATCAATGTAGGTTTGTTTTCATAGTCTCAACATCAAGGTAGTAGTTCTGAAATTCTTTTATGACTTGAAATGTGCATTAAACAAGTCCAGTTCAGCTAAGTTTTGTTTCTCGAAAGTATTAAAAATGTCAAATCAAAATACAAATATTCACAAATTTCTGAAGCATTTACTAAATGTGTTTAAAATTATTTCTCTAGATGTTAAATAAGCATTGTACAAAAATGCTTCTTCTAACCCCAGCCCCAGATCTAGAATTTGATGTGTATGGGTTTCCCCTTCACTCAGTTCAGGCCATGTGCTTCAGGGATGTGAGATCCACCCACTGTGAGCTCCTCAGTAGAGTTTCTCAGGGTAGGTTGTGAATTAATGTTTGTAGAATGCAATTACCTTTTTTATTTTGATACATATTATCACTTAGCAAAGATCTGTGGATAGGTTCCAGTAGCCCACACTGTGACCTATATATCCTCCCCAAATTCAACAGATTCCTAAATGTTTAGATCTATACAAAATACAGTGATACTCTTACACTGGCGTGGACACTGCCTACCCTCTGCTTTAATAATGGTTTTTACAGTTTTTCTGCAGTGGCTTCCTTTGACTATGCATCTTCAAGGCAGAGACCCATGAAGAGTTCTTGTCACATAGTAGTTGTTTGATAAGTCATTTAGTTAGTGAAAAGAAGAGAAGAAACCACTGTATATATCATAAACCCAAATCCCACCACCTTAATCAATTTGTTAATATTTATTCAGTTATTAGTTATTATTTTCAGCATTTTATATTAGAACTTAATTAATGAAGTTAATTTTATATAATGCTTATGGTGCTTAGGATTAATTTAGAAATCATACATTTTTTATAATAATGACTCAAAAGTATTTTAAGAGCTGAAACCAGATTAGTTCAAAATTATAAGTCAATCAATTGGTAAGCTGGATTTAACTATTTAATACTTAAAAATTATTTTAAGATATCTTAAATTATTTTATTAGAATGCTTTATTCCTTATGTTCAGAACATTTCAATTTCTTATGTGGTGATAATTTGTATTATATAATGATAAATACTGTTAAGTCAGAAACTATTCTATACTTTTGGATAAATGTATAGATAGAGATCCAAAGAGAGAGAGAAAGAGACAGAGACAGAGAAGGAGAGAGAGAGAGATCCTAATGAGGTTTATTTTATAGTTTTGAATATGATGGTCAGTTGTCTTGTTTAAAGTAAGATTTTGGAAATTTAAAATTTTTTTTATCTTTTTCTAATGTTTCATTTGACTCATTGAACATATTGTTTCATTCAGCTTCTTCGTCACTGTGACCAAAAAAACCTAACGAGAACAATGTAGAGGACGAAAAGTTCATTTTAGTTTATGGTTTCACAGATTCTGTCCATGGTTTGCTGACTCCTTAGCTCTGGCCTGAGGTAAGGCAGAACATCATGGCGGAAGGATGTGGCAAAGGAGCTCAGGACTTGATAGGCAGGAAGTGGAGAGAGATCTGCTCACCAGGGGCAAAATATAAACCCTAAAGGCACACTACCAGTGACCTACTTACTCCAGCCACACCCTACTTGCCTACAGTTATCACCCAGTGAATCTATATCAGCAGATTAAACCACTGATTAAGTCACACTTCTCCTAATTTCATGATTTCACCTCTGGGCATTCCTGCATTGTCTTTTGGGGAATAACATATTCAACACATGTTCATTCATTATTGGTTGAAACTGACCTCATTGAATTTTCTGGAATGAAAACAATGCCATGGAAGTGCTTGTTGAAGGATATTGGGGTGTTACATACATGAATCTGCAGGAGGAGGGGTGCATATGGAAAATATTTAGAAAGATAGCTGTGTCCAATGTTGTATTCAGTAGAGTCATGCCTGAGTCTGGAGCCCCAAGGTACTTGTCATTATATGAGAGACTTCATCCAGGAGTACTAGGGGGAATATTTCAGAATTAGGTGTTGACAGGTATTTGTGGATAGTTTTTCTTTTTCTTACACTGATACCTTTCAGTGAAGGGGCTTACATTCATTACTTAAACCTATTACTAAATAAAACAAATTTTAATGAATATTATGGAATTGGGTGATAAAAGAAGATAAAGGATGATTTTAGTAATCACATTTGGCAAGGCTTCTTAAAGTGTGGATTCTGAGTAGTCAGACCCCATAGCCGATGACTCAGGGATCCATGGCAAATTGAGGTCAAAATCATAGCCCTTGTTTGATGTAGGCATGCAGGTCATACAGTGCCACTTTCACAGATGTGTGTTGACTGAAGAAGTTACCACACCTGCTGAAATTCAAGAAGAGAGGAAATAAACCCCACCTTTCAATGCAGGAAATGTCAAAAAAACTTGAGGACCTAAGTTTTACATTCCCTGCTTTTGATTTTTGGTTACAGAGCATTTGAATTCTTCCAACATTTAGAATGGTCTCATCTCTAATTTTCCTGCATCTTAGCAGCAGTAAAAGTCTCAAATTCTGAAGTCCTTGGCATATTCGCCGGGTCCACATGTGGATACATGTGCCTTGACTCACATTTTTAGGTGTGGTTTGTCATTTTCTGAAAGCCTACGAACTGTCAGACAAATGACCAGCTTCCCAAACATCAAACAGAGATTGGCAGGACAGACAAAGCATAATGACGAAAGAACACATAATTGACAAGGCCAGAAAGTGGCAGGTGCACAGAAGCCATGGTTGCGTAGCAATTGTAAGTTGAAGTTGTGAAAGACAGTGCCAGTTCCAGGATGACACATTGGCTTTGCCTTGTCTGAAATGCTTTTTTATGACATTTGGCTTTAGCTTCTGAGATCATAATTTTATCCTTTGAGTAATCTTTCCTTTTACATTAATAAGTAGCCTGTTTTTGCATCTGAATAATTTTGTCAGCCCTTTTCCCAATTGTAGGGGTTGGAGTACAAAGTTTCTCCTTTATTTTTGCAGTTTGAAGCCACAGTTCTTCATTTTAAAATGTCATACAAGATGACATGAGTCCTCTAAAACCCTTGTGGGTGTCTTCTGTATTGGTTTTTAATCTATTCCCCTAGGTAGAAGCCACACTTAAATCTCCTATGATTAGCCTCTCTTATGTTGAGCCTCCTGTAAATTGCTATGGGACAGTGCCCTAAGGGTCTTTGAAGCTGCTGCTTTTTTAAAAATATCTTCAGAGGTTTTTTATATATTTGAAAATTATTGAGGTACCACTTTAAAACTTTTAAAGGTCTTACCAAAGTGTTTTACTCTCAGACCCTTAGGTTCATTTTATATTTTACCATAAAAATTAGAGCCAATTTGTGGCATTTTGCTGACAGTGCCTTGGATTTGAGAATCTTCTCCTGGGAGACAGGAGACAAGATAGTTCTATTTTTGAAACCAGTTGTTCCTGAATCCTTTCTACCTCCTCTGTATTTTACTTATAAACTAGATATTTTGTCTCTATCTCTTTCTTGTCATTACCAAAATAAATAGGTGGGATTTTCAATATCTTTCTAGGAATTATTGAGTCCATTAAGTAAATTCTCTATTTCTGCATTATCATTGGTGATGGAGTTTCCAAACATTGCTCCATGAAGCAACGATAGCTTTCAATACCATTTTCCTCCCTTACCTTCTGCCTTCATCCACAGTTTCGAGACTGTTCTAGTTTCTTCCTGCCAGTCAGTCTCAAAGCCAACGCCACATATTTCAAGACTTCTATCATGATAACACTCTTTTGTACCAAATTTGTTTCAGCAGTTTGTTGATTTTATTGTGTGCAAAAATTCTATGGGTTAGGAATTTGGAATTTGGATAGTGCACTGGAAGATGGCTTATTTCTACTCTACAGTTTTTGAAATTTCCCAGAAGCACTTGAATACTAATGATGGATTGAGAGCTAGATGTTTGGATGATCTGAACATTCATTCACTCACATTTTTGGCACCTGGCTGAGATATCACAGAGCCTTGAACTACCAACCAGAATTTCTACCTGTAATCTATCCAAATGACACATCTTCCTGGCTACATGGAGGCAGAGTGCTCAGACTTCGTGCCTAAACATCAGAGCTCCAAATCTGTATATCTCAGTGAGGCATGGTGACATGGTCTTTATGACATAGCCTAGCCTAGGAGGTCAGACACTGTCACTTTTACCATACAATACTGGTTAAAATCTTGATAAACATGGATTTCAACTGGTAGACAGTGACAGTATCTCTTGATTTGAGAAGTGTCCGTGAACTTGCTAATATGCTTTTAAATCACATTATGCCAGGATACTTCTAACCACAGGTTTATTATTATGTTGAAAATATGGGCTTTAAAGTCAGGTGGTCTTGTTTCAAATAGTAGCTTTAATATTCACTTGCTCTATGAACTGGGGCAAGTCATGCATTCTTTATCTTCTTTATATTCTTCTGCATTCTTAAAATTTAATTGTGAAGATTAAGTAAATTTTATATTTATAGTTGTAGAAAAATGTTGACACATAGTTCTATACATAGTTATGATGTAGTAATGGATAGCTGATGAGGTATGGATATGAAAGGAAGTATATTCTATATAACCTGATAGATATTGTTAATATCAGTCAACATTTTCTTATCAATATCTGGATCTAATACAAAAATTTCTAGAATTTGATGCCTGTTGAAGGAATTGAAGCTTCACTGGGACTGTGGAATGATTAAGAAAGCACTGATCTAAATGAAGAGTGAGTATTCTGCTATTGGTCTCCTCTGTTTCCTGAGTTAGATTCCAATCTGCAGCCTCAGATAAGCCTCAGTCTTATCAAATTACAAATGATTCATAAATGTTTGTTGAATTATACTTTCAAGCATGTTGAGTTCCTATTAGATGAACATAATGTATTTGTTTTTGATAAATATTATTTTTAAATTTACATAAAATTATAATAAAGAAGACAAACCTCAGAAAGAAATTGGTATTAACCAACACTTATTGTCAGGAAGTTTTAAATTAGTTTACCTTAAAGTTAAAATGTAAAAATGTATACATATCTATAATGAATTGTATGTAAGAGTACATACTAGGGACATTATTGATATTTAAGTTAAAAATTCAGTGCTCTGAGAAATAAATGCATTACATCACATGAAAATTATCTCAAGTAAATAAACCTCCTATTCCTTGGAATATATTAACAAACATCTTCTAATATTTTTTCTTTTGTAGAGAGGTTAGAACTGAAGAGCTTTTTGTTTTGTCTTTTTACCTTTTCCTGTATCATTGTTTCCTAATATTGCTACATGGCACTTGATCTGTGCTGTACTAACTTTCAGCAAGTACAAATTCAGTGCTGAACTTGATATATCTCAAGACAGAACAAATGTTTTGCTAATGCCTAGTACAGGAAGTAAAGTATAAAAATGATGACCATTAAATATTTTCACATGGAGCAACATGGTGCACATATACAAATCATGGCTGTAAAAAAAAACCTCTTTTGAGCTTTTCTTGTACTTAATGAACCAGTGTCAACCTTTCAGCATTAAACTTGTAAGATCATCTAAATTTCAGATTTCAAATTTTTGAAATCAATTTAATGAAATTGATTAAACAATTTCCTAACATGACTAATTTTTCTTGTTTAGTGAAGCAAATGATGTCATATGGACATAGTCTAAAGCTCCAGTCTATTAATCAATATTTTTTGAGTTTCACTCAAATATCAGGATCCTTTCTTGAGAACAATTTCTTCTTTAGATCAGCTCAGCTTTGGCAAAACAGAACAAAAATTTTTCTATTTTCATCTAACAAACTTCTGCAAAATGCTTTAGCTGAAGTATATTATTACCAATATAAGTGAACTTATGAATCATTATAAATTAATGCTTTTACATTTATTTACTTGTGTTTTAAAATTCTATACCAGTGTAGGATATCAGAATGTCAGAATTAATTTAATGTTATTAAATTATTAAATGAGTATTTCATATATATGTATCTGAAAAGGACTACAACTACATATTATTTGCCAATGTAATTGATTCTGATTATAAGGAGAGGGTGTAGAGGACATTTTTCACCTACCTAGTAAAGTATTCTGTGTTTTTACTGAAGCAATATTTAATTTACTCTGGGAAAGTATGAGTCCTAATGCAGTGTATTTAACGTCAATGAACAGTTAAAAAGTAGTGGCATTACAATAATAAATCCTATAATAGAGCTGCCTGCCTGTAGGGAACACTATGATTATCTGTAATAATCAAAGAAAAGAGTGATGTACTTTCAAAATGTACATGAAAAATATTCAAATAGCAGTCAAAGCAATTGTATGTCTATAAAAAATATTCTTTTTACTTAAAAATACAATAAAACATTCAAGTAAGATTTTACTTCATTATTTATCTAATCATTTCTTCAAAACACCATTTTAGAATCTATTGTGTGCCAGGCACTCTAACATAGCTGATACTGGTAATCCATTTCCCCTTTTTCAGTTAATTATTATATAGGAAAAATACGAATTATATTTATGTTTTCAAGGAACCAGCTTGTGGTTTTTTTCTCTATTGTTTGTCCACTTTTTTTGTTTGTAAGTTATTTTGTCATTACATATTAGAGTTTAATTTTTCGTATTTTTAGCTTTTAAGAAGGAAACTTAGAGCACTTGATTTAAACTTATTTTTTTAGTTCTCTTTACTTACACATGACAATAAAAGTCATTTTCATATAATTATACAAGCATGGAATTTATCTTATTCTAATTATGATCGCATTCTTAGGGATGAACATGATGGTAGTATTCACTGTGGTATATGTACATATGCACATAGGAAAATTATTACGGATTCATACCACCATCTTTCCTTTTCTTGTCCCCTCTCCCTCTCCTTCATTCCCCTTTGTTTAATCTACTGATTATCTGTTCTTTCCCTCTTCCTCCTTATTGAGGGTTAGCTTCCAGTATCAGTGAAAACATTTGATGTTTCCTTTTAGGGGAATGGCTTATCTTACTTATTAGCATGACAGTCTCCATTTACTGGCAAATGTCATAAAGTCATTCTTAATGGCTGAGTAATACTCCATGGTGAATATATACCACATTTTTTTTTATTCATTCATCTGTTGAAGGACACCTGTGTTGGCTCCATAGCTTAGCTGTTATTAATTGAGCTGCTAAAAACATTGATGTTGCTGTGTCACTGTAGTATGCTGATTTTAAATCTTTTGGATATATGCCAAGTAGTGGAATAGCATGGTCAAATAGTGATTCCATTCCTGTTTTTTTGAGGAATCTCCATACTGCTTTACAAAGTGTTTGCACCAATTTGCAGGCCCTCTGACAATGTAAGAGTGTATCTTTCCTCACATCCTCAGAAACATTTATTGTTACTTGTATTCTTCATAAATGCCCTTCTGCCTGGAGAGAGGTAGAATCTCAGTGTAGTTTTAATTTGCATCAACACTCTGTCTTAGGTGCAGGGGGCAAAGATTCTCTTCCATTCTGTAAGCTCTGCTTCATGCTCTTGGTTGTGTCCTTGGCTGTGGAGAAACTTTTTAGTTCAATGCCATCCCACTTATTGATTATTGATTTTACTTCTTGTGCTTTAAGAGTCTTGTTAAGGTCCAATGCTTAGGTCCTTGATCTGCTTTGAGCTGAGTTTTTTCAGGGTGAGAGATAGGGGTTAAATTTCAATTTATTACACATGGATTTCCTGGCATCATTTGTTGATGCTATCTTTTACCCAGTGTATGTTTTTGGCACCCTTGTGTAGCATGAGGTAACTGTATCTTTGTGGGTTTGTCTTTGGGTCTTCTGTTCCATTGGTCTTCTTGCCTGTTTTTGTGTCAATACCATGCTGTTTTGTAATCATAGTTCTGTAGTATAATTTTAAGCTCTGGTATTGTGATGCTTCCTGCTTTGCTTTTCTTTGTAAAAATTGCTTTGGCTAGTGCCCCTGAGTTCAATCTCCCATACCAAAAAGAAAAAAAAAAAAAAAAGATTGCATTGGTTATTCTATGCTTCTTATTTTTCCATATTAATCTCATGACTGCTTTTTCTATTTCTATGAAGAAAATCATTGGAATTTTGAATGGGGATTGCATTGAATCTGTATAGTAGTTTTTGTAGTATGGTCATTTTGACAATATTTATTCTGCCTATTCAGGAACATGCAAGACTTTCCATTTACTTCTTTAGTGTTCTGTAGTTTTCATTGTAGAGGTTCTTCATGTCTGTTGTTAGGTTGATTACAAAGCCTTGTTTTTTTTTTTTAGGCTATTGTGAATGGGATGGTTTTCCTAATTTCTTTATCAACTGATTTGTCATTTGAGTATAGGAGCACAGTTGATTTATGGGTGTTAATTTTATATTCTGCTAATTTGTTGAATTCATTTATGAATTCTAGAAGTTCACTTATGGAGTTTTTTGGGTTTTTAAATATAGAATCATGTTATGGGAAAACAGAGATAGTTTGCCATTCATATCCCTTTAATTTCTTTCTTTTGTCTAAATGCTCTGGGTAGAGTTTCAAAGGCCATGTGGAATAGAAGTGGGAAGAATAGACATCTCTGTCTTGTTCCTGTTTTTAGAAAGAATGTTTTCAGATTTTCTCTGTTTAAAATGATGTTTGCCTTGGATTTTTTGCATATAGCTTTTATAACATTTAAGTATTTTCCTTCTATCCTTAATTTTTCTAATGTTTTAATCATTAATGGATGCTGTGTTTTGCCAAATGCTTTTTCTGCATCTATTAAAATAATTATGTGATTCTTATCTTCTTATTTATGTGATGAATTACATTTATTGATTTCCATATTTAGGATGAAATATGTTTGATCTTGGTGAATTATGTTTTTAATATGTTTTGTATGCAATTTGCCAGTATTTTATTAAGAGTTTTTATATCTATGTTCATCAAGAATATTGATCTGAAGTTTTCTTTCCTTGATGTGTATCTGGTTCTAGAATTAGGGTGATATTAGCTTCATAAATTGTATCTGGAGAATTTCTCTCCTTTTCTGTTTCAGGGAATAATTTGAAGACAGTTGGTACTAGTTCTTTAAATGTATGGTAGAACTCTCCTGAGAATCAATCTGGTCCTGGGCTTTACTCTTTTGGTAGGCTTTTGATGGCTGCTTCAATTTCCTTACATGAAATTGGTCTGCTTAAATTTTCTATCTCCTCCTAATGCAATTTGTTTAGGTTGTATGTCTCCGGGAATTTCTCGATGTCTTTAAGATCTTCTATTTTATTGGAGAATAAATTTTCAATATAGTTTCCGATTATCCTCTGTAGTTCAGTAGTGGCTATGGTGATTTTTCCTATTTCATTACAAATTTTAATAATCTGAGTTTCTTTTGGTTTGCATGGTTAATTCTTTAAAAAAACAATTTTTGTTTATTTTTTGAATGTTTTAAACTCTAAATTTTATTTAGAGTTTAGATGAAACTCTAAACTTATTTAGATGAAACTCTAATTTCATCCCTGATTTTAATTAGTTTGTTCCTTCTATTGATTTCAGTTTTGATTTTTTCTTCCTTTTCTAGGGCCCTGAGGTGTAATGTTAAATTATTTGTTTGATATCTTTCTATTTTAGTGTATGAGCTCAATGCCATGAACTTTCCCCTTAGAACTGCCTTTATAATGTCCCAGATATGTTGTATCTCTATTCTCTTTTGCTTCTAATTATTTTTTCATTTCACCCCTGATTTCTTTTGCTATACATTTATTATTTAATAGTGAATTCTTTAGTATTCCAGGTGTTAGAGTAGTTTCTATTTTTTATTTTATCATTGATTTCTAATTTAATTCCATTATGATCTGATAGAATGCAGGATATTATCTCTATTTTTTGTATTTGCTAAAAGTTGCTTTGTGGTCTAAGATGTGGTCTATTTTAGAAAATGTTCCATATGCTGCTGAGATGAGAGTGTGTTCAGTCATTGATGGATGAAGTATTCTATATCAATCTAAATTATCAACTGTATTTTTAGTTCCATAGCTTATTTATTGAGTTTTTGTTTATATCTATCTAGTGGTGAGAGATATGTGTTAATATAACCCAGTATTATTATGTTGTGATCTGTTTGATTTGATATTGAGAAGGGTTTGTTTCATGTATGCAGACACTCCATTGTTCAGGGCATAAATATTGATGATTATTTTTTCTTGTTGTTTTATGGTTCCCTAAAGCACTGTGAAGTGAACTTTTTTGTCTCTTCTGATTAACTTTGGCCTGGAGACTACTTTATTTGATATGAGAACAGAAACCCCAGTTTGTTGATCAGATCTATGTGATTGGTATGTTTTTCCCATCCTTTCCCTTCAGCCTGTGGATGTGTTTGCCTGTGAGGTGAGTCTTTTGGAGACAGTGTATTGTTGGGCTTTGTTTTTAATCCAATCTGACAGCATGTGTCTTTTTATTGATGAGTTTATTCTATTTACATTCAGTGTTGTTATTGAGTGATGATTTTTATTTTCTGTAATTTTGATTTATTTCTAGTGTTTATATTGAATTAGATTTTCCTTTGCTTGACTATTCTTCTAATGTGGCTTCTTCCTCAGCTGGTTTTCCTTTTTATTATCCATGTCTTCTTCATGAGTATTTTTGTAGTACAGGCTTTCTAGTTGTGAATTGTTTTAACTTTTGTTTATTGTTCTATTCTGAAGCTTAATTTTGCCTAATACAGAATTCCTGGTTTTCATCCATTTTCTTTCATAGCTTGGTATATCTTATTGCAAGATCTCCTAGCTTTTAGGGTCTGGATTCATAAATCAACTGAGGTCTAGATTGGTTTACCTCTTAATATGACCAGTCATTTTTCTCTAGGAGTTTCTATCCTTATTCTCTGTTAGGCATTTTAATAATAATGGCCTTGGATTGGGTCTGTTGTAATTTTGTATATTTGGAGTCCTGCATGCTTCCTGTATTTTATTTTTCCATTTTATTCTTAAGGTTTGGGGAAATTTCCTGATATTATTTCTTCGAAAGGATTGTGCATTCCTTTTGTTTGTACTTCAGAGTCTTCATCTATCCCTATGAATCTTAGATTTGGCCTTATAATTGTTATCCCATGTTAATTGAAAATTCTGGTCTTGGTCTTTTAACATCTTTTCTCCATTATCATCTTTACTTCCAAGATTGTTTACTTTGTCTTCATTGACTGAAACTCTGTCTTCCAAGTGGTCCACTCTGGTCTGTTGGTGATGTTTTACATTGAATTTTTAATTTGGTACTGATTCCTTCATTTTGAGGATTTCTGATTGATTCCTCTTCAGAATTTCTACCTTTTTACTGAAGTGATCTTTTATCTCATAGACGAGTTTAACTATGAACTTTATAAATTCCCTTTTTGACATTTCCTCTATTGTGGTGCCAATGGAGTCTGTCATTAAGGCATTCTGGGTTCTTTGGGGTTGTTTGTTGCCTTGCTTTCTCGTATTGTGTGCCTACCCATCTATCCAAATGGATTTGAAGCAGCAGAGTTTCTACACTATGAACTTTTATTGTCCCTGTTGTTTTTCCAGTATCTCACAGATTAGGGGGAGCCAAATAGTAGCAATGACCTCTGTAAACAATATATAGCAATAAACTAAGTCCTTGGTTCCTATAAAGACATCTACAGTATTAATTGGCACAATAAACAGAATTAGTAGGATCATCAATTTACATCAGTAAGAACAGTGGTGATCATGTATTATGTCTGACATAATACATATTATGTATTATGTCAAACAATAGAGCTGGGCACGGTGGTGCATGCCTGAAATACTAGCACTTTGGGAAGCTGAAACAGGAGAATCACAAGGTCAAAGCCAGCCTCAGCAATGGCAAGGTGATGTCTCTACATAAAACACAAAATATGGCTGAGGATATGGCTCAGTGGTTGAGTATCCCTAAGTTCAATCCCCCTACCAAAAAAAAAAAAAAAAAAAACAATAGGTGTTATTTTTTTTTCCATGAATTATTGCTGTAGCATTATTGGTGGGGGCTGGCATTATATAAACCAATTGGTGCTGAGAGATATTAAGAATATGTCTACTTAAGAGGAAAGAAGAGATAGGTAGGTAGCAAATGGTATGCAGTTTCAATAAATGAATGTGGGAAATGCACAAGCTATGTAGGATGTAATAGTTATGAGGGGGGAGGAGGAAAAATAGAAATAAAAAATTAAGGGTGAAAGAAAACAATAGACTTTGGTTGTTTGCAAGAAAAAAAGAATGAGAAACAAGGGGTACTGCATAGTGAAGAAAAACAATACAAAACCAAACCAAAATGTATTGATCAAAAACCACATTCCTTAAAAGAGCAAGGAAAATAACTACCTTCAAAAAATGCTGGAAATGAAAAAACAAACATATATATATATATATATGTATATAAATAACATATATAGTATATGATATATATTTATATATAAAAACATATAAATGTATATAAATATATTCTGTTATATATTTTATATAAAAACTTCTTAACATTTTTAAAATTTTGTTTTTATATATGAAAAGAAAATATGAATCTTGATGAAAAGTTAAGGAGTCATTTCCATTATGGTGGACAAAAAATTTAATGAGAGTATATTTCCATTTCTTCTTGACGTGTGTACTGGGCACAAAAGTAGGGGCTGTGGGTTGACCAATTGTTTCTTTTTATTATATTGCTCACCAACATGCCAGATGGAGTTCATAAAGTTCTCTGCTTCTTTTCTCAGTGGTACAGGAACTTTGGGATGGGAAATAACTGCCAGCTCTGCCCCAGGGTGAAGCCGCAGCTGGGTTTTTCAAGGTGGAGTTCCTCTGGGTGGAGCTTTCAGGGTTGGGCTTGGGTCTAGGAAGGCCCCAGGTGCTTTGTTGCTGGCTAGTTATCTGAGGACATTAAATCCTGTAAAGCCCATCACAGGCCACTGAGAGACTGTGCCCCAGGGTCTCTCCAGAGGTCACTCCTGTGGTGGGGAGCTATGCCTCACCACTGCTGCAGCTGGTCCTGCCCTCTTCCTGGCAGGTATACCCACTGTGCTGACTTAAGCACTTCAAGGACAAGGGGAGGGAGCTGGAGTCTCCCCAGCCTCTGGGACTGGGACTTGAACTCCTCAGGCAAAACACATTCCTTTCCTAATTTCCTCTGATTTTTGCTAGGGTCAGTCTAGGTCACAGATGGGTGTCTGCCTGGAATTCATCTAGGAGCCAGCCCTGTTTTCAGGGATCTGAGTCTTGGTTGGTTCCCGAGTCAGCCAGCCTCCAGTGTGGTGGGCTTTCCCTGGACAGTGGCAAACATGGGCGTCCTTCATGTGGCTGGCCTACTGCAGGCTGCCTCTCTCATCTCAGGATTTCCCAGAGTCTGCCCATACAATTTCTTTGCTTTTTCCATAATTGTAAGCCAATTCCGCTGCTCCTGCCAGCAGTCCAGTTCAATTTTTGTCCCTTATTCTTGTTTAATGTCCCCAGAGTTTCTAAGTCTCTGAGGCACCCTGGCCGTGCAGGATTGAGAGTGCATGATATCCCCCTTCACCCACCTGGCAGAGAAGCAGCGCTCCGGCTGGGGAATCCTGGGTCACCGAGTGGGGAACACCGCCTCCCTCTGCTCTGCCATCTCACCACACATGATTAATTTTTTTTCTAAAATAGATATTTAATGATATTAAATTTTGTATAAGCCTGGCTTTAGCTGCTTTCCACAATTTTTCTCACTGTGTGTTTAATTTTCATTTAGTTCAAACTAATTTCTAACTTCTCTGTGATTTCTTCATTGTCCCATGGGTGGATTTGTAACTGCTATTTATTTTCCACAAATTTGGGGAATTTTCCAGGCATCTTTATGTTGGTATTTTCTAATTTGGTTCCTGTTGTCAGAGAATTGCCATATTGGATTTCAATCTGTTAAAATATATTAGGATTGGGCTGGGGAGGTGGCTCAGTGGTGGAGCTCTTGCCTAGCATGCAGGAGTTCTGGGGTTCAATACCCAACAGTATTGGAAAGAAAAAAAAATTAAGAATTTCTTTGTAACCCAAATTATGAGCAAATTTCCTGAATGATTCATGACCTTGAAAAAAGGTGGATGATCTGTAATTATATTTTGTAATATTCTACAAATTTTTATTGTTAAACAGGTTGATAGTTGTCCTGATTCTTCTCTAACATTAACAGTGTTCTTTCTTCTTGTTCTGTTAACTAGTGAGAAAAGTCTACTGAAAGACATAACTATGGATTTGACTTTCTCTTTTAAATTCATTCAGGTTTTTTTGAGTACTTTGAAATCATGAGGTTAAGCAAATACACATTTTTGTTATGTTTTCTTGATGAAAACGTGAAATATTATTTCTTGTATTTCTTTAACCTTGTTCCTCTAGTTTCACTGTGGTTAGTAGCAAATTGTATTTCTTTCAACTTAATAAATCTGTGTGTGCTTTTACTTAGAATGTGTTTGTTGCAAGTTGCATATGTTTAGTTGTACCTTGCTTTCTAATCCACTCTGTGTCATCTATTTTGAGTGTTTGGGCTTTTCACTTTACCCATAATTGGGAATCATCAATCATGTTGTGTTTTTTGATCATCTTTGTATTGATTTTTATTTTTACCTATGTTTTTGGAGTTAATTTGCATTCTTTTTTAATTTGCATTTTTTAAAAAAATCAGCATTCCATTTATTTCCTCTTATTAATTATGTCTCTTCATTTTTATTGTTGTTCAGATGTTCATAATGTGCGTTTATAACTTTTTACAGTGAATGTTTTAAACAGGATCTAACTTCAGGTGTGAATCAAGAAATTATAATAGGCCATGGTTCCCTCCTCCAGTCTTTGTGGCATTTTACTCATGTATTGTTTTGCTTTTTATTATGTTACGAAAATCTCAATGCATTGTTATTATCTTAGAGTCAAAGGAATTAAAAAACAGGAAATATATTTTATACTTAATCTCATTTTTCACCTGCAGCACACCTCAGTTCTTTGTGTGGATTTGTGACAATTATTTTTCTACTTGTAGAAATTTAATATTTCATATACTGAAGGTATGATAGTAATGGAATTTCACAGCTTTTGCTTGAAAATTGCTTATTTTATCCTGTTTTGAAAGATTTTTTTCTGGTGAGTTCAGAATTATAGACTTAAGAGCTTTTCTTTTATTTTCATTTATTTATTTGGTTTCCATTAGCCTTTAAATATGGCTTTCCAGTTTTCTTTTGCTTTTATCATTTTGATGAGATATTGGTGCATTTTCCTATGTTTTCCTCCTCAGTATGTAATTATCTACTCATCCATTCTAACAGGTTTTCTTACAGATTTTTTATAATTTGTTTTCAGAAATTTGATTATAATATATCTTGCTATGGTTTTCTTTGTGTGTATTCTGCTTGTGATTTGTTTTCTGTATTAGAGGTTTTATCAAATTTGGAAACTATTTAGCTTCTTTCCCTTCTTATGTTTATTGTCAGCCTCCTTTCTGGACTCTTATCACATGTATTGTGTGATATTGTTTTCACTCTTTGCCTCAGTTTAATATTTTTGATTGCTTTGTTCTTAAATTTTCTGATGTTTTGTTTTCTATTTGCAGTTTATTCTAATTAAATTGCTATTTTAGATATTATGTTGTTCATATCTGTGAAGTCCATTTAATTTTTTATTATGTAATCTGTCATTTTGACTTCTGTATGTTAATTATTTCTTTTAAGTCTTTTAGCACAATCGTAATAACTATTTCAAAGTCTTTCCAAATTCCATCAACTCTGCCAATTTTTTTCTTGCCCTTTTTATATTAAATTATTTTTCTGACTCTCCATATACAGTCATTTTTATTGCATACGGGACTTTGTGAACTGTGTGTTATTAAGTGACTGGGGTTTGTGATCTTCCTTAAAGACCTTATGATTTGTTTTGGCAAGCATCTGGTACTTTCATAAGAGCTTGACCTTTTTTTAGGTTTCATTTCAAGCCTGTCGTCTTTTCTCTTGGGTTGTTTAAGCTGCTGTTGATGATGCCGTGCTCTGGTTTGCTTGAAGGCCCATGTGTCCGGCAGTTTCCACATGCCGGATGTTTGGGATT
The DNA here is from genome assembly GCA_004024805.1 of Geosciurus inauris. NCBI lineage: Eukaryota > Metazoa > Chordata > Mammalia > Rodentia > Sciuridae > Geosciurus > Geosciurus inauris. Next base: position 75,741 of record PVHX01000477.1, on the reverse strand, counting down.
GGGACTCTTCCATCTGATTTGTTCTGTTTGAATTTCTCTGTTTGACTTTGTTTGCTTGGATTTGTGAAGTCTAAGCCCAGGCAGGAGCAGATTCTTACTGAGGCAGAAACTCAAGGTGACTGCTTTGGAGATCCCTGGAGCTCTCTTTTCATGTACCTCTCTCTGAGGCAGTTCTGGGCTTGGCAAGTTCCGTTGCCTTGGCTTTCTGAATTTCAAATTCTGTCTCTTTAACTTAGGTCACCTTATTGCTTCAGTACCCTCTCTTTTCTTTGGAAGGAAAGCTTAAGGATGGGAGGTTTTATATTTATTTCCTGTCACTCCAGAATTGAAGTTTTATATTGTTGCCATATGAAAACTGTTGTCTCATATGTCTTTCCAGTTTCTAATTGTTTATGATAAATGATGATTCATGGAACAGTAGTTTACAGTGACTGAAGGCAGAAGATTCAGTGGATGAAGGTTATGCAAGTTTGCTCTCCTCACTGGTTGTGTGACTCAGTGGAGCTTTCCCCACAAGCCTGATGTTTTAGTACAGAGTGAGTTCTACTGACGCAAGCTTGTAGAGAGGGGAAGGCCTGAGGTCCTTAACACAATATTGGCAGAGTTGACTACCAGTGTTAGCAAATGACTACGACCTTAGGGTATTAGCAGAGGAAACAGACTAGGGCAAATTAACACATGGGGGATGCTGTAGTTTGGATCTTGAACTTATTAAATGCTCCTGTATTAAAGGCGTGGTCCCCAGCTGTTGGGAGGTGTTGGTAACTTTAAGAGGTGGGACCCAGTTATCTTTGGAGTTTGCCCTTGAGTGTGATAGCAGAGACTCCTGGTCTCTTCCTTTTTCTCTCTTTTGCTACCTGGCCATGAGGGGAGCAGTTTTATTTCACAACGTGTTCCCTGCTGTTGTCATCTGCAACCCCTACCAGAAGTGTAAAAGCAATGAATGCACTTGGTCATTGGCTGGAACCTTTAAAACTTTTAAAGTAAATTGTTTCTTTTATAAGATAACTTAGGTATATGTTATGCCGATGAAAAGCTAACACAGGAGGTCATCTTCTTGGTTTCTAAGAATGTGCAGCCCCTACCAAGCAGAAACAGCTGAGACAACTACAGAGGGGACACAAAGTTGATACAGAATTCAATTTTTTTTTTTAGTACCAGGAATTGAACTCAGGGGTACTCAACTACTAAGCCACATCCCCAGCCCTATTTTGTGTGTGTGTGTGTGTGTGTGTGTGTGTGTGTGTGTTTCTTTTTTATTTAGAGACAGGGTCTCACTGAGTTGCTTAGTGCCTTGCCTTTGCTGAGGCTGGCCTTGAACTTGCCATTCTCCTGTCTCAGCATACTGAAGTGCTGGGATTATAGGCATGTGCCACTGCGCAGGCTCCCATACAGAATTCTTATGCATTGGAGTATGTGAAACAACAGCTGTCACTGTACCTTCCACTCTGGTTATTAGTCTAAGACTTTGAACCACAACTGAATTTCATATATGGTTCAGAGACTATGGTGGATTACCTAGATTTAAATTAATTTTATGCTAATTAACAGAGTAATTTCTAGCTCAGACTTGTAATCTCCAACTTAATCTTTTATAATTCATCCAGAATAATATATTAAAGATATTTTCTTAATACTGTTTATTTATTAGCATTGAAATTCTCATTCCCAGAAGTTTCTTCTTCATCTCTGCCCTCACTTACTCATGATTCTGGCTGGAGGATTAATGAATATAGCAGTTGATTTCTAGTATAACACGTAAGACATGTTGGAGCAACTCTTCATGGTTAATTTATTTAATAATGGAACTCAACCCCGTATTCTCCCTTACATTAGAAATCCATTGTTATAAACAGCCATCTGGTTAATGAGTGGTCTGCTGTGAGCGGGGGTCAGGTCTGTGTGTGCTGTGTTTAGGTGTTTGGGTATTATCTGTCTTCTTCAATTTGGTATTTCTCATTTATTCCAAATGCAAAGATTCACAAGTTTTGTTTTATTTCAAAGAACATTTTAAATAGTTGTGCATGTTTACAATTCTTTGTTGACAGGACCTTTGTGATTTGCTCACTGGTATTACCTGGTGACTCCACATCTTTGGCCTAAAGCAAAGACAGTTGGCATAAACTTTTGTCACTGAAGATTTTATAATATGCATAATGTTATGAACTTCTCCCTTATGTGATTAGTTAGATCTGACTACATTGATTTTACAAACAAAAGGCCAGAAAAACTAGAGAAGCCCAGTAGTTAATTGAGAAGATATTCACAGAACCCATGTCCTCTTTACAGGAGGGTGAGGAGAAAACATTCTGCTCTGCTGATTGACACATGGTGCTTAAGAGTAGAGGGATGTAGAGGTCTTGAATGGATATTAAACTGTGGAAATTACTTAACCAGCAGACTTATCTTTCTTGAATTTCAGTCTTCTAATCTGTAAAATGGGTTGGGCTAAATAATATTTAAGATTCCTTCTAATTTTTATATTCAGTAATTTGGGAAGTACACATTAATTGTAAGATATATTAGTTTCTTCCTATTGGTGTCAGTTAATACCTGTGCATGGAGGAATCAGAGAGTGAGATGGAGAAAAGGACTGAGAGACAGAATTAAGTGGAATTGAGGAATGACATTACATAGTTCAATGATGACAGTGCCTGCTCTAGAGTATGGAGTACAGATTCTTCCTTAAGACTTCACATTAAGCTCAACAGTGGTTTGGGGGTAGTTAGAGAGAGTTTAAATAAATATAAATGAAAGTGGTCATATCCTTTATTTAGCTTTCTACAAATTTCTCTCAAGCAGTAAGCACAATTTCAGTTGTTTCAGGATATGAATACAGTAGATTTTAAAGGTAACTTTTAAATATTGATAGCAAATCAATGACTTGAAAACAATTGATATAATTATAGAAGAAGAAGAAGAAATTATTTTAGAGTCTTTTTAAAAATCAGGGTGTTTTCAGTATCCTATTCAAATATCTTTTGCAAGAAAATAGAATTTTTGTAAAAGAATTTGAGATCTAAGGGTCAGGGACTATTTCTTCTGTTTTTTATTATTATTTTTTTTGCTACAAATTTTTAACTCAGCTTGACTTCAAATATCCAATTTCCTTAAAACACAGTATTTCTTCAATGTTTGTTTAGGAAACTCTTTCCTGTGGTGGTTTGATGCTTGCTTTAGTCACACTTTCAACTCTTACATCATTTTTACTGGTGGTTTTATTAATTTCCTTCCTTTGCAATCTTTGCTGGTCAATATGTTGACTCCTATATTTACTCAATGATTTAATTTACTGTATTTTTTTTTTTCTTTTCTTTCTTTGTGGTATTAGGTTTGAACCCAGGGTGCTTTACTACTGAGCTACAATCCCAACCCGTTTTATTTCTTAATTTTAAGATAGGTTCTTGCTAAGTTGCTGAGGCTGGCTTCAAACTTGCAATCCTCCTGCCTCAGCCTCCTGAATGACTGAGATTATAGGTGTGTACCACTCCACCTGGCCAATTTATTATATCATTATAATATTTAATGAAAATGGAAAGTTCCCCTGATACTAAGGAGAGAAGGTTTCTTTGGACTGTAAATATTCACTATTGTTATGTAATTTAGTTAGATAGATAGTCATGCCAGGAGTAAGTTTATTGACATATTGTGTGTGCTTAATTATGGAGAATAGTTGAGGTTATTGTTATTTTCATGTTTATGTTACTCTGTATTTGGCTTTTAAAGTTTTTTTTTTTTTTTGGTACCAGGGATTGAACTCAGGGGCACTCGACCACTGAGCCACATCCCCAGCCCTATTTTTGTGTTTTATGTAGAGGCAGGGTCTCACTGCGTTTCTTAGTGCCTCTCTCTTGCTGAGGCTGGCTTTGAACTCACAATTCTCCTGTCTCAGCCTTCCAAAGTGCTGGAATGACAGGGGTGCACCACCGCACCTGGCTGCTTTTAAAGTTTATATCATGATCATATGTTAATATTATAATCAAGAAAACATTCAGATTAAATTCTTTTAAAAGGAGGAAGGTTGGATTGTGGTTAAAAGCAGTAGTTTGGTTTGCTTTTTACAGTATACTCATCTGGGAAGACATGAAGTTACCCCTTTACTTTCATGGAGTTATTCAGTGTTTTTCAAAATAATCAGCACATTATTTCAGTTATTTTCAACATTTGGGATTATAAAGCATTCATAATTAGTATACTTACATATTAATTTTTGTCATTATTATTATTATTAATTTAGGCTTTCTTTATTTCTAACAATTTGAATTCCAGTGTAAATTATGAGATTTATTTTAGGACACTCAGAAATGTGATTTTTATAAATATTTTTATTTGTTGAGGAGGTTGGGCAGACTTGTTTTTCATAAAGCATGTGTCTCACTGTATTAAAATATGAGTATGCATTGTTTCCCAAAATTAAAATTACCTGGCACTTATTCTATCATTTTATTATAACTGCCTCCATTCATGTTTTCATATCAATTTATTTTGTCTTTTTCTATAGCTGTTAAAGCTCTCATAATTAATATTCATCAAAACATCTTCAAGTTTAAATACTTCAAAACAGTATACAAGTATGACTTTTTTCCTTTTCTTTTCTTTCTTTTTCCTTGCTGTGCTGGGGATTGAACCCAGGCAAACCCTACCACTGAGCTCACTGAGTTGCATGCAAGCCCTCAAGCTCAAGTGTGACAGTTGAATGCAGCTTTCATTGTTTCCTCTCATTTCCCGCCACATGCTATAATTTACCTGCATCTGGGATTTACATATTATTGTCACTCAGTATAATATGATTATTTAGAATTTTCAGCATTTGCTTAATACTAATTTCTCAGATTTTATAATATACATATTTTATGACATAGCGCTCTGTTAACTGCCCTCTGGATCATTAAGATACTCTAAATCCTCTTGTGAAAGACACAATAACTAAATTAATATTCTACAATATAGCTTAAGTTTTAGGTACCTTTCATTTAAGGGTGTTTTCATTTGAAATTGTAGGTTAAATTTAAAGAATGGCTACAGCGATTGCAAAATGGATTAGAAAGATGTTGGTGATGTCAGTATTCTTACAGCTAAAAATTATGGTAAATTTCATTAAAGCTTTGGATTGTATTATAAGCTATTTCTTTTTTTTTTTTTTTTTGGTACCGGGGATTGAACTCAGGGGCACTCGACCACTGAGCCACATTCCCAGCCCTATTTTGTGTTTTATGTACAGACAGGGTCTCACTGAGTTGCTTAGAGCCTCGCCATTGCTGAGGCTGGCTTTGAACTCGCGATGCTCCTGTCTCAGCCTCCCTAAGTGCTGGGATTACAGGCTTGAGCCAACGCGCCTGGCTGTTCTAATGTGTACAGGGCTGTTTCAAAAATTTCAATCAATACCTCTATTATAAAAAAGCAATTATACATAGTGATGCTCAAAACAAATATTCTTATGTACTTTTTTTTTTTTTTTTTTTGCTAAACCACAATTTAAGACATGGTTATAGATTCTTGTAGCCAGAGGAATATCCATCATCAGGAATGTTTGGCTCCACTCTTTTGTCAGTACTAACTTCCTGAATTTAGTTCTTCCTGATCAGAGGAGTTAACATATCAGTTAAGATGTAGAGAACACTCAGCCTGTGGGTGTTAAGCAGCAAAAGTGCTGAAGAGTAGGAGAATTTCAAAGAAAAGATGAAAACCAAATTTCCAGTAGCTATGGTATGCATGATCAAGCACCAGAAATTAAACTTGAGTCCACAGAATAAGGGGTACCAGGGTAGGGGTAGTCGTGTCTAATATTGGAAGCATACAAATATTCCAGGCCTTTCAGGATATTGGCACATGGTCTGCGAGTTCCATTTCACTTTCCAACTAAATTAAAGGTAAATTCAGGGATCTCTTTTAGTGAACCAAGACATGAAACATAGCTACAGAATGATGTAATAGTCAAAATTTCACAGGTTGTCATTTATAGATTAGATTGTGAGAATGTGTGTTTAAATTGACTGGATAGTGGTTACAGGGAACACACATTCTTTCATTGCATTTCAAAACCTATTAAAAGCTTTGCCTGTTGAGATTTCTGTACTTCTTTTGCTATCAAGCTATTTGGATTCCCCTTCCAAGACATAGAGATATTCACGCACATCTGAAGATAGTTACTGAGAGATACACTAGCTATCTTCTCAAGTAAGACACTTGTAAACTTGTATCTTGGAAACAACAACAAACAAAAATTTGTGCAGTGGCTTCACAGTGTATACACAGTATGAAGGGCTTTGCTGCTTCCTTTGAGAAAGTTCAGAAGCACTGAAAGCAGACTGTCAATACAGGATGGAAAATGCAGACTAGGTTTGCATGTTGCCCACAAGACACACACTCTCTCTCTGAAAGCCCATATTATGCATGTGTCATGGTAAGGTATGTGACCTTTTAGTTAGTGGCTGTTGTTGAGACTATTCATCAATCTTATAAGGAAGACAATTTTAATGATTGTTTCTTTAAAATAGCTCAGATCTAAGATGAAACTTTGAGTCTACAGATATTCTATTTACCTCCTATGTTATGTAATTCCATACTTAATTCTGTATGACAGACTTAATGCCATTTGGGTTCTCAAATTATACTAAAGGAATTTCAGATCATCCTTGTTAGATTGCTTTTTTTAAAATTTACTCAGTTTTATTATTTGGTTAAAATTTTCTTAAATCACTAAAATTCCAGAAGTTAGTACAGCTTCTTGGACAACTGTTTGAGCAGTGTGGAATCAGGAATCCTCTTTAGAATGGACTACTCTCAGAGAAATAACTTTTGTTTTGCCCAGACTCGTTGTGAAAAATACTGAAATCACGTTGACTGTGAGTATCTGCATTCTTGAGTTCAAAGTTACATGGGGAAACTACCTTGACCTGAGCTCTGAACTCCCTGAGGGCAGGGATTCTGACTTATTTTCCACTATATCCTGAGCAGGACACACAAGCACACTGTGCCTGACACATGGAGGATGGGTGCTTGATGGGGTTGGTGGAGGTAGAGAAGATAAACCCTGAAATACATGCTCCAGCCGCATCTCCAGTGAGGCTCTGGAGCTTCCCCTCTGTGTTCTAATGGACTCAAACAGTCCAAACACCCTAAAAGAAACCCTGCACTGGCCTTCTTTGTATCAGTTTTTGATGTCAAGACTGCCAGATTATGAAATAGAGTAAGTTTTTGTTGACTTACTGAAGAGTGGAAGTTCCAACAAAGGAGATTAAATTTGAAATACTTTTATAACTGCCTTAAAATTTACATCTCTCAAATCTCTCATGAACATTCAAGGTTATAGGTAAATGTTTTAATTAAATATAATGAAAATAGAAGAAAACAGTTCCAGAAGATCTGAAGGTTTAATTTGGGAGGAGAATCCTTTACAATCACCATTAGGGAAATTCATGTTGGAAAACATGGGACCCCTGGTTGTGTGTTAGTGATGTAGATATTTCTGACTTACACTGATCCCTCCTGGAACCCATGATGTGTTTCTTCTCATATTCATTAATATTGTTTATCCTTATAAATTACCTAAAATACAGGTATTTATCTGCCTCACCAAATAGAATGTAAATTTTTGGCAAGCTAAAATGAGAATAATCATTCAAAAAGTACACAAAAATCTGTATCTTTATGCTATGGGACCTAAAACAGCAATGTGCCTTGTACTTAACTCAGTAACACTTGACTGACAGCAGTCAATTCACTGGACCAGTTCAGAGAGAACCAGGAAGTCAGTTTATACCCAACACAGTTCTGAGTACAGAGCAGACCTGGATATTTCTGGTAGACATGTCTCATTGTTATCACCATAAGGCTTATGAATTAATTCCATAACTTTTATTGATCACCTACTGCCTGCCACACCACACCTAGTGTACATCTAGGCAGTTTGGAATCCACAGTAGACAAAGCACACAGCCTGCACTTACAAAGGGAGATGGTCCAGCTCCTGAAGCTTGTTAAACTCCTCCAGGTTTCTGTCTTTGGATTTGCCCTTTGAATTTTCTCTTATTCAACACATGAATGGCTGTCCTTTCCCAGTAACTCAGTTCATACCTTCACTTTAAATGTTACCAAAAGTATAAAATATCTTGTTTATTTATTTTGTGTTTACTTGAAGTGAATTCCTACTGTTTTTCTGAATAATGTTACCTAAATCATAAATTTCACCATGCCTATCCTTTGCTCAGAACCCTTTAGGACTTCTACATTCCCCACCCAGGGCCTTTTGTGATGTAAAGCCAGAGTGTCACAAAGACTGTTTTCCCTCAGCCACATGCCCAACCCATTATAATGGTTATCTTCCATGGATATCATGAGTCTTTCTGCTTCTATGTTTTTTATTTTGTGTGTGTGTGTGTGTGTGTGTGTGTGTGTGTGTTTCTGGTTGTTTTTAGCATATCTTTCTCTACATTGTTCATTTCTCCTTTTCCTTTAGTTTCCAAAATTGTTTATCACATTTTGTTACATATGTGATATGCCCTTTGTTATAGTTATTTTTATACATATTTTTCACTTCTTGTGGATTTAAATATTTGAGAACCATGGTGGTGACTTCTTATATTCAGATCCATTTAAATAATTGCATATTTGATTAATATTTGATAATTTGAATGTGATGGAAGGCAGAGAGGGCCATGCAAGTCCAGACCATGTCCTGTAGTGCCACAGAAGCAAACAGGAAAGCCTTAGCATCCCAGACAAAGATCAGGTCCCTAGGCCACTGGGAGTCCGCCATATCTGAAAAGGGAGGTAGCATTCAGAGAGAGTGGGAGAGGCACACAACAATGTGTCCTTCATGGTCTGTTATTTTGTTTTAGCAAAGTTAAAAGACCTGTAATCACCAAAATGTGTTAATGTGTTTTACAGCTTCTTCTGCTGATCTGAATGAAGGATGTCAGTCTGTATTTCTGTTCATATTTTGGAGTGCAATTGCTCTTTATTAATGTTTATATGATAAAAACAATGTTTTTCTGGCATTAGTGAATTTCTCATTTACCGGTATGAAGCCCCCTGTGCGCACACACCGCTTCAGGTTTTCATTAAAATTTCAATAAAAATTCTAGTCATACTCAAGAAAGGGAACAGGATGGAGGGAAAAGAAAAAAGTAGAAAACAGTTTAATCATAACTAATTTTTAAGAATGAATGTATTCCTTTCACACCATCAACTTTGGGATACTGGATGTTGATACATACGTATCCTTTGCTTTGAGTTGTCCGTTCAGTTTTTTCCCATCACTTCAGTTATGATTGGGAGGGAGAAAAATTACCCACATCTTGAATGTTCAGCACTGAAGGGAAGAAAGAAAGGTGTGTACTTTGAGGAGTTGACCAAGGAGAGCCAGTGCCCCACTGGTGCCATCACACAGTAGGAATGCAGTCATTCTCAAGCCTGTCTCTCCTGTCCTTGATTAGCCTGAGGTAAAGATCTTATGATCTTCATTAAAATTCAGCATTTCCAATTAGACTTCAAGGCCTCCAAATCCCAAGGTCTCTTGTAAACATAACAAAAACCCTAACTTTGTGTACCTCTGCTGGTACTTTGTGTCCCAGTTCTCCTAGAGTAGGCGATTTAGCCAAAAGCAGGTGGCATCTGAGTACACATGGAAGACCCTATGCTATGTGCCAGTGCCAAGTCCTTCATGAGGTGGGTGTACTCGTATCCCAGAAGTTCTCTTGGGTACCAGTTACAAGCATCATACCTCATTCTGGTATTCATTTTTATGTGCACACACATTATCTCAAAAGGTGGTTTTGCTTTGTCTTAAGTCAATGAAAATTTAATTTATTGTACTTACGGTTTTATCTTCAGCTATGAAATATTAAACTGGATCATTTGGACATTATGCCTTGGAATCTGAGGGTTTTTTTTTTTTTCACACATTTTACATGTGTACATGATTGTTGATTTTTTGTCATTTTTTCACCTTCTGTCACTACTGTGGGTATTTATGGCTCTTCATATTCTTATCCAACTATTTAATGAAGGAGGTCTGCTACTAATCAACAGAACAGATTCTCATTCTTTATGCTTTTTGTGTGTTTTTCTCTCAAATCATTTTTTAGAATGAAAGGTTAAATGCTACAATCTGGAAACATCTTGATCAGATACAAATATTCAGTCTGTTAGTGGAACACTAAGGTTGATAAATTAAACATATAAGATTCAGGAAAATCAAAGTTAAAATTCCCATAGAAATACTAATTCATTTACATTATAAAAATGTAGAATTTAAAATCCCTAACAGCAAACTTATTATATAGTATTGGTACATTTGTACAAATAAAAATATGTTACATGATATTCAATATTATATACACTTCACACTTTCACAATGATTAGGCTTTAAAAAGGACAGAGTGAAAATATTCAGACATGTTAACCTTATACCTACATGCTTCTTGAATATCATGTTCCCTGACTTAGAAATATTCTTTGACTTTCTTCCAATACTAATTTCTCATCACTCATCTAATCATTACCTAGAAGTTCACTGACAGAGTATTCAGTTTAGATTTAGCTTTGGTCAGCTTTATCAATCCATCTGTTCATTATTATCTGAACAGTATGTCACGGGGCATTTGCCTTCTCTCATAGACTTTTCAGACATTCAAAAATGGTGTAATATTTAGTTGAAACTAAATTACTTTAAAAATATTTTTTTGTTTTGATATTTAATATTAAGTATTTGTCTTTGATAAACTTTTTAATAAGAGGTTTACAGTTACTCTTTTTTCCTGAGTGGTTTTTAATCTATAACATGATATATCACACGTATGAATACATATATATCATGTATATACATAGCTTATGTATCCTTTTAAGATAGTGGTGTAGTTGACCAATTATTCTTTCTTCATATAGATAAAATTTTAAGTACACATCAGATGCTCTTGAATCAATCATTGGCTACATAAAGCGAGAAATTCTATTTTTTCAGCAAAGTAAGAAATATAACTTCTTTCATTGTTTTGTCGTTTGAGTTTTACTGGTCATTTTTTTTCTTCTGCTGTTGCCATGTCTGTTATTAAGTCAAAATGATGCATTATTGTATTTTTCAGTTTTAGCATATTCAGCTTTTTGAGAAGCCCAATGATGGTTTAAACTTGGCTAAGATTGCCTGTTACTTAATTCATTATAATGCTCCTTTGTTGTAATTTTTTCTACACATTTGCAGTTATTTTAACTCTGGACCTACTAATTAGTCTGTGATTCTGCTTTTATTGTCTGGTGTTTCTCTCAATTGTGGGTCACATTTTTTTTTTTTTTAATTCCTGAGATGTGTATTATCCTATCTACCAATTATTGTATGTGATGCACTATAAAGACTGTAGGATCTATTTATCTTTTTCTAAATAGTGTTCAGTTTAACACCATCAAGGAAGGGAGCTATTGGATCTCCATGATCTTATGGATATTTGGTTTTCAGTTTATTTTTGCTTGGTGATATTAGTTTGGTCCGTACTCCTAGAATATATCCCTTTGTCATAAACATGGTTCTTGTTCCTAAGGGATAGTCTTTCTGGGGTTTCTGTGGAAAATGTGATGTGCTTACTGAACGCCTCTAACTCAGTGGAACTCCAACTGTTTCTGTAGCTCCTAGTGCCTATGAAATTCTCTGATTGGCTTATTTACCTTTTCAATACTGCTTTCCATGAAATTTCTTGGAGTCTGACCTTGTGCACAGGAAAGTGTGGGAATCACCGAAGGATTTGAGGGAAATTGCATAGTGACTTGTAACTCTCCCCTCTGTGACTCCCCTCAGCCCTTCTGCAGTTCAGGATATTGACTTCTGCCTCAGTCCTCCAAGGCCACCATTTCCTGCTAGTCCTGTTCAGTATCCCTGTCAGCTGGCGAATGCCTTGAGGGAATCTGATTGGAGGTTAATCTTGTTGATTTTGATTTTGAATTGTCATGTCCTCTCTAGGGTTTAGTTTCAGTACCTTTCTAGCAGCTTCAGTTTGTTTTTCTATTTATTTGTTTGCCTTCACCTCTGTACCTCTCCCCCTGAATTTCTAATGATTATTGGCAAATAGTTATTCTGAAACAAATTGACATTATCCAGAGAGGAATCTGTTAAATTGTATTCCACTTTTGTTTACTTGATTGAAAATCTTCTTGAGGTTTTGATTTTTTAGTAATTGATTTTTTAGTAATTCAGATTTTCCATGTTCTCTTTTATCTTCTATTATCTACCATCCAATCAAATTATATTATATTTTTGTCTTGATGTGACTTTTCTGGTTACTGGTTGCAGTAAGTGCTTTTGCACCATCCCCAGCCCCATTCCCAGGCTGGCTTTCCCATTCTTGGTTGATGATTGTGTATGCTGCTGAGAGTTCACAGCTTACATGTGCCTTCTGTCGGGGAGAATCTCTCAGCTACCTTGCACAGAAGGGATACACTTCTTAGAGCAGGCTGCTGCAATGACTGACTGATGCAGTATACAAAAGGTCACTTTTGTGAAGGTGGGACAGTTCTGCAAGGTGATTCATGCCCAGTATGCCCATGCTATCCTCCAAAAGTTAAACTTTCCTGAGACACTGTATTAACTTGGATCTTTCCCTTCCCTCTCCTGTTTTCCTCAGTCATTAGTGGACTTTCCTAAATACAACTTCCTTAAATCACTTGTTCCCTAATTCTAGGGAAGCAAACACAAGATCTTGACTTATTTCAGATCATTTATAATCTTCTACATTTATTCCTCTTTAATATTAAGAAAGGCATTGAATAATTGACCGGGAAGAATGTCTTTGGAAGGAGCCTTCCAGTTGGTCAAGTTGTTATTTCAGATTGTAATTTTATTTTTTTATTACCATAATAAAGTTGTCATATTTCAGAAAGGAAACAACTAAACAATGGACCCCAATATTCCAGAATTTGGAGAGATTTCTCAGAATAGATAAAACATGAAAGTTTTCAGTCATTTGAACACCATGTATGTAAAAGTGCAATGGATTTTCTTCTGGGTAATTACAATATGCCTTGGTATATTTATTTTTATTTTTGTATTAATTCACTTGTGTGGTCATTAAATATCTCAAAATATCTGTAAAATTACATCTGTCTTCAAACTTGAAAAGTTTTTAGGGTTTATTTCAGTAGTTTTTCTGCTCATTCTCTTTCCTTTCTCTTGAGTTTCCACACTCTATCTCAAATATTCATGAGATATTGTTTCTGTGTTTTTTAGCAGATACAATTATATATAAAACATCTGTGGCATACAGGTACATTGTGGAACCTTTGGTTGGCTTTTATGTGTAAATCACCACATAAAACTTCTAGTTTTATGTCAAAACTGATGCCATCCTCTATAGATAACTATTCTGCATTTTAAGGGGAAAAATACTTCCCTTACTACTGGACTTTGGTAGAAACAGGATACTTAACTATATCATGTTCCAGTAGATACTTAACTATACAAGTTCATATAGTACCTGAGAGACCCACATGGAATTCAGTTCATTTGGCTCACAGAAGCACAAAGCTGGTATGCCTGTGCGTGATTTGTATGGTGTTTGGCTTGAGCAGGTCCTGCAGCTGGTGTGTTTCCTACCACATGGCCCACCCTCTCTCCTCATCCTGATTCGTTGCTTCTTTCAGTGCATGGTTTGGATTCATGCTGAGTTCCCTTGCCTGAGAAAGAGAACAAAAACATTCAGTCTTATTTTATCAATGGTTCTGCCTAGCTATGCTTTTATCACCGAAAAGTGAATAGATCCAGCAACAGTACCTGAATGTGGCCCTGAAAGAAGTGAAAGATGATTCTCCAAATGATGGGGCTTCGAGCAAGTACATGTATGTACTGTTTATTTTATGTGGAATGAGAGATGGTCAGAGGTAGAGATCTTCAATGTTTAATGGAAGTATGTACTTACTTAACTGAGTGTGGTTAAAGACATAAAAAGAGCAGTTGGCAAAATGGTGCCAAGGTGGTCTCAGGTGGTCTAACTACAAATGGTCCCTTTCAAATAGGCAAAGAGCATAAGAACATTTTTTCCCCAAAGCAAAATGTCCCCTAGAGAGCCTGCCTGGCTGGAGAGACCTTTACTAATGAGCTAGCCAGGGTGACCTGTTCCTGGGTGTCAGGCTTCGTCTTGCTTCTGTGCACCCTTTGTTCTTGCTTATGGGCTTATGAACAAAGTATCAGTGGGAGCAGGACTAATGTCATACGTGGGATGTTGCTCATCAAGGGTAGGGGTCCACAGGCACTGCTGAGTTCTTGCTTGCCCAGACTGAGCCTGTCGTACAGCAGACACACTGATTACCTTTAAACACTTCAGTGACAAAGAGGACGATGCCGTCTTCTCTCCAAAGTAGACAGTAATTATGGAGACATATATTCTTTTCCTGCTGGCAATGCTTTTTCAAAATTACCAGTTGCGAGTTTATGGAATGTCTTGCAAGTCATTGTGGTGATACACAAAGCAAGCATTGCTTTCTCCAAGAAACTCATTTTATGGCACATGATCTTCAGAAATGGTCTCATGCTGCTGTATTTCACAGATTTCAGGTCCTTTCCGCTGGAAGCTGGGGCTTGGTAGACTTGTCTGATGGCCTTTTGAAGACATGTATGTTGGCTTTCAGGTCAGTAGTAGTACTTGGTTCTGTTGAAACAATGTCCTTCAAGATGTGGTATATCCTGTGAGTAAGCAACGAGAATATGGGGCTCTTTTTTCAAAGCAGGGATTATAGTTCTCAGTAATCGGGAGAAGGCAGAGAGGTTATTTCTCTTTAATCATCTGTAAAGGTTTTCTAACAAAAATTTTTGTATCCTCTGAGTGGACCTTTGAGCTCTGTATGTTTATAGATCTTAGTTTTCAATGGAGAATTGCCTTCACTGTGGGACATAATGGTCCCATAAAATTGGAAGTCGAAAATGCTACCTGGCTTCAGAACAATAGACCAGAAATAGCTTGTTAGATGAGTTGCTCTTGACTACTAAGGAGGAATTGGGTTGTCATTGCACCTAATTCCATTCCTGGTGATAAGAAGGAGTAGAGCTGGAATGCCAGGGAAATTCTGATACATTTCTATTGATAAATGACAACCATACAACAACTTGATAAAGGCAAGGTTATTACTGCCACAGATTGTTCAGGAATGAAGGACAGTGTACCAAGCGATATATCATGAGGTAAGAGCATGCTTCTGAGGGTAAAGAGAAGTTTTAAATAACAGGTAGGACTTTGTGAGCAACTGTAGAACAAAAAATTTAATATCTGTATTCCTTTGCTTTAATTTGAATATATGTGCAAATGTGTGTTGCACAATTATTGTACTTTTTAAAGTTTGTTATTCGTTCACTAAACAAAATGTGTCGAGATAGGCTACCTCATACCTTAACACTTGAGTTGTAGAATATCAAAAAGGGAGTGTGAACAAGACATAAGAATCATTTACACAAGGATGGATAAGATGCTCCTCTAAATCATCTCTTTTGGCTAAGTGTTAGGGCATTTTTATTTCTAAGGCCAAGAATTGCAGAAAGGAAAGTGAAAACATAATTTTGATAATTTCTCCTTTTAGAGGTTAAATCTGGTTGATTAATGACTGTAAGAATTGCCATATTGACCTACCTGGACTGAGTGATATGAATTAGAGTTGATCAGAAGAAAGATTCTCATCAATATTATAAGGTGATAGTAAGGCAGTGGCCCTTTGGCTGGCAGAAGTTTAGGACAGACACAAAGGCCCTTGGGAGTTCCGCTTGTTCTTTGTTCCTCATTCAGCGTCCCTTTCTAAATGCCGCCTTGGTCACACTGTGGCGGGTGGCACCGTCCAGGTGCTGCTGTATTCACAGAGGCAGCAGTGATGCTGACACGGCTTGCCGCCAGTTGCCCATGGCCCCATTTCACATTGCCAGTCTGTCGCTTTTGTGAGCCTGGTGTGTTCCGTCGGTTTCACACTCACATGATCCGTGCAGCTAGTTTGGATAGTAATTTTTTCTATCATTATATAGCATCAGTGTCTATATTTCTGCTTCCTTTGTACCTGTTTGTATTCGTGCAGGTTATATGTCCTGTAATAAATTTCTGTTTACCATTAGTTACTGTTTTCTTAATTAAACACTAATACACTTGATGACATTCTTTATTTCTTGTTAATTTTTCTTTAAGTAAATTTACCTGTTTTTAAATTATCTTATTCCTTTATTATTTTATTTTTTATTCTTCGTTTTAAATACATATGACATTTTTTATCCAAAAACTCTTTGCTGTCTAATGCATCACATAAAAGAATAGTATTATACTCCATCGTAATTGAGAAAGACAACTCTCCAGGTATCTAGCACTTTTTTTTTTTAATATTTTTTTTTTTAGTTGTTGATGGATCTTTATTTTATTCATTTATTACTTATATGTGGTGCTGAGGATTGAACCCAGGGCCTCACGCATGCTAGGCAAGCGCTCTACCACTGAGCTACAGCCCCAGCCCCCACTTTTTAAAAATATTTCCACCCCCAAGTCTTTCTGCAGGTAACGGCTTACTATATTTCAGGAAATTCTGAATATCTCTTGAAGAGGACACTTTGAATTGTACCAAATCAGTTTTAATCTGGAATATGCTATAAAGTTATTTGATTTGACTAAGGTATCATTGATTGGTAAGCTTAAGTATCTTTGCTGTCCAGAGAGATAGGATGTTTAACAAAAATTTTGTAGCAATTATTGAATGATAAAGCTTTCATGTAAGTATTGTTGAATTCTTCAAAGTTGTGAACACAGACTTGAAAGTCAAGCTCAAATCTTCTCTTTTTCACTTCACTGGCCTCTATATTTGTTCTCTTTTCTAAACTTTCAGAAGCAGGAGGAGTGGTCTTCTCATTCCAGTGTTGGTTCTTCTCCAAGAGCAGATTTGATGTTGTCAGTCTTTGAATGCCTTCTTCACCATATACAGATTCATCACTATACGTGCTTATTGCTTTGATTTGACCCTGACCCCGCCTGTCTGGCATTTTCTCACCTACCTTTTTATGAACATAATATTCTTTGCTTATCCTGCTTTTCTGTTTTTGTCCTCCTGGAAAATTCTCTAATTTTTTGACTAATACACCATCTGTTCCACTAGGCTTTCCCTAATTCTCCTTATTATAACTTATGATTACCTTGCCAGGACCTTCTAGTCCATGAATGATAATTTTAATAATGTACTGTAATGATTTGTGTACTAGCCCATCTCCTCCACTGGGCTTTCAGCTCCTTGAGAAGAGGAGCCAATGGTTAGAAATTTGCATGGGATCTCAGCAGTGGCCAGCGCTCTGCCTGCTGCTTTGGCTCCAAAAGTATTCCTTCAACAAGCAGTCTCTGTGCTGAGAGGTTTTAAATGAATATTGGCAGACTCTGAGAATTATTTCTTTAAGTCTTAATTTATGTTCATCTATGTATGTATACATATCTGTCCTTTTAAAACTTTCTTTGGCTTAATTAAGTAGTGGTACCTAAAGACAATTTGGCCAATGTACTTACAGAATTAAGAACTGCAGAACTGGCATTGGATTGATATTAATCCAGTAAAGCATCTTGTATGATGTTTATTAGGCACTCTATTGAGCTATTTCTTAACTTTCTAATCTTATTTTTAACAACAAAATTGAAAATGTATGTCATGAGATAAGGAGAGATACATAACTAAAATCATATTTTTTCCATTTGTTAGAATATGATACATCTCAACAATAACTAATGTTAGCAATAGTTTGAGAGCAGGACCACTTTTTCCAGGGAAAAATATTTTGCTATCTTTATAAGCATAACAGTTTCTAAAGTTAGAAATGGGCTTGAAACTTTGAACTCATTATCTTAAAATCATTTTTAGCTCCGGCAAAATTTAACTCTCTCAAAGCAATTTCTTGGGTAAATTTAGAAGCAGGGTAAGAGATTTAAAAAAATATTTTCGTACATTTCCACAGTTCTAGCTTTCACTTTGATGAAAGGCATTCTAAAATGACCTCATCAGCTATCCTTTATCAGCTATTATAATAGTGTGGTGTTTTTCATTTTTAAAACTTCAAGTTCCAGTAATTTGATAAATTTGGAATCCACATGTTTCTGTCAAAGTGAAACTTCCTGTTTGAGAACACTGCTTAGAAAATAAAGATAAGTTTTCAGTAGTACTTGCTTGGGTACATACTAGCAGCATTGCAAATTCTGCCTGAAGTTTGTACAAATGCAGAGTCATATTTTCTTAACTTTTATAAATGAAAAGCTTCCCCAAATCATTTTTATAAAACTGAAAAAAATCTCAACTTCTTCTTTAATTAGAATCAGAACTCTTTCCCATAGAAAAACACCTCATTAAAACACATTTCCAAACTGTTTATATGATTCTGTGTCAATCTGGATTTTCCCAGGTGCTTTTCAGGTTGCTGGGGAATCTGCTAATTGGCAGTTGCTTTGAAGACAATTCAGACCTGGGTTGATTTCAATGCCTAAAAATAAATTCCCAAATGGGCAGAATTCCTATAGGTCTTTTCAGGGTTCTAAAGTATTATAAGCAATTGCCAGAGTCCACAGGAGAAATGAATTCCAGTGCAGATGAGCAGCTGACTATCTCTGTGATCTTGGAGAGTTTTCCCAAACTCTACTTAATTTACTTCTTTGGAAGATTAAGTGTATGTAGGAAGATTGGAGTGTGGAAAGGGTAACCAGATTCTCTTACATAACTTCTGAGAAATATTTCATACATAATTCTGGTATGATTTGTTATTGAATATACTGGTTCCCAAGATCACTTCGTAAATGTGTGAATTGCCACAAGTTTCCCTGGTCCTCCCATATTTCAACACACTCTTTTGATTATGCAGTACTATAAATTCTCCTCTTCCCCTCCTCCATCCGGGGAAATAAAGCCCTGAAAGTTTCTTAATTCTGCCTGTGAAGATAGAGGAAACTTCTCGTCATCCATATCTGAGAGAATCATCTGGATCTGAAAACAATCTTACACACTCACATCAATGTGTTCTGTAGTCTCTGTGATTCCTTCTTTCTCTGCTAAGTTGTTTTATTTAGTTATCTTTTGGAGGAAGATGGCATTTGCTTTGCAAATTTTAGATGGCTGCACTGTGTGGTTTTATTGCAGGCTCTGTCTGATTCTTGCTTGAAAGAACCCTTTTCACTCACCCGGTTTCAAGTGTACTAACACACAAGCAGTATTCTATACCTTCTTCTTGGTGGTCCTTCTTCAAGATTGCTCTCACCTTTCTGAAATACCTTTAATAAAAAAGCAGAACATATAAAATATTTGTAAAATTCCATCAGAAGAAAATATACACTTCCTTCGGGGGTTTTGAGACATATCCTAAACAAAGAGATAGTTTGAAAATGCATTATTCCTTCCTTCCTTCCTTCCTTTCACATTTCTCAACTCTTTTTTAAGATCCAGTGACTTTAGTTTTTCTTCTGTGCTGTCCTCTATTGCATCAGAGCATTGAGGTCTCTCTTTCCAGGAAAGGTTTAGGTAAAAGTTTTGATTATTCCTATCTCATTTCAACTGCATGTTCTTAAATATTATTTATTCAAGATCTCTGGTTTTTCTACAGAAACCACACAAAGAAAAATGTCATAAACTCTTCTTTATGCAGCTGATTTTTAAAATTAAGTTCTTTCATTAATATTTGAAACACATTTTCTTTTCTTTTTTGTTTGTTTGTTTGCAGTGCTGAGGATTGAACTCAGGGCTTTGTGCATGCTAGGCAAGCACTTTACCACTGAGCAACATCCTCAGCCCTTAAAGCACATTTTATACAATTTCAACAATATCATTCTTTCTCTACATATGTTAAAAATCACTCAGGCAGATAATAGCATCTCAAAATTTTATTGCTTTGAACTTCTTCACTTAAGGGTGACAGGTGAGCCTTAGCTTTAATAAAACAAAATATCAAATGAGCCAGTAACTACTGGCAATTGAGGGAGTGGTATGGAACTGGTGAATAAGCCTAAGAATGAGACCAGATTGCAAAAACTGGTATGTTGAATCCAGTCTTTCACTAGCTGTGTGTTCTTGAGAAGATTATATATACTTTCTCTAAATTATAATTTGCTCATCTTCAAAATGGAGTACTCAGATTGCCTGCCTCTTAGATTTGTTTTGAGAATAAAATAAGTAAATACATGTAATAACACTTGCAAATGGATAAATGGTAGTTGTTATTGTATCTTTTGTTGTTTTTTAAAAGTTGAGTGTGGTACATAAATGCAATTCATGAACAGGGAAAACTGAACAATTTCTAATAGTTTTTAGTTGGTCATGTGTTTTGAATGATTAAGAAATTAAATACAGTCCAACAGTAATGCAGTATATATGCCAAGTAACATTCCATAGTTTCTTTCTTTTCTATGATTCTATGTTTTCATGTTATGCAAGTTAATTTACATTTTTTCAGATTTTTATAAAGTAGTCACTGTCCATCCATCCATGTTCATCATAAATTATAAGAGAAAAATAAATATATCTGAAACAATTACAGTTGTCATGTATGGATACCCTGTATTGTTTTAACAGTGTTGAGATATACCATACAGAGATATTTCTTAAAAATGAGTTTAAATTAAATTTATGTCAATGAATTAATTTTCAAAATGTATACAAATCAGGATTCTAAATTCCAAGATCTTCATGTGCCCATATATTCCCAAACAGAGCTCAAGTCTGATCAGAATAACTCGGGATTTTCCATTTATGTTTCTTCCTTCTCTTCTCCCTTTTTTTCCTGAAAACTCACTCTCGCTCGCTCTCGCTCTCTCTCTCTCTCTCTCTCTCTCTCTCTCTCACACACACACACACACACACACACACACACACAAAGATCTTTCTATATAACGTATCTGTCAAGCAATAGCTCCTCAGCTTTTTGTGCTATATTTGAACTCAGGCAAATCATTTCTAAGTCCCAATTAATCCAATTGGGATCAAATGCATCATAGGCTTTAAGAAGTATTCTGCTTCAAAGCACGTTATTCATTCTGTCATTTTTTCCCTTCAAACATCTTGACTCAAGTGAATATTATTATGAATAGAGATTATTCTCTCAATTAACCTTTTCATGAAAGGTTAATAGACATTTTGTGAAATTTTAAAAATGTGTATGAAAAATTATTAGTACAAAAGGAGAAATATTGATTATCAAGCATATAGTGAAATACTAACTCAAATATGATGACTATTTTATTTATAAATGCATTTACTTGGGATTTTCTATGTGATCATAATTTTAGTGTCTGATAACAAAGCCAAGCGGACCTTTTCCTTTCTCCTTGGATAAAGGTAGAAAGCTTATAAGAAGCCTGGATTTGATAGAATAGACTTTCTCCAGATGCAAGGAGAATGTTTATACATATGAAAACTTTTGTTTGTGTGTAAAATGAAGTGATATGTAAAATGATATGTTATCAATAAAACTGAAGTGTTCGTATATGTAGCATATGAAGAGTAATTTTGAGAATGTTGTAATAAAATAAGTTCAATTTCAAAGTTTTTATTTTAAATTACAATTGGCTGTGGAGTGATAATTTCGATTTTCTTTTAAGAAAGGTACAAATAAATGTGATTAAAAGATACTTTGAAATTGTGATTACAAGACACTAAATTAAGAATTTTATAGCAATAATACGTGAAAGAATCTTAGTGCTGACCTAAGAGGCATTAGCTTTACCATTTCCTGGCAGTGAGATCTTAAACTTGGCATGTGAGTTGGCTGATCTTTCTTAATGGTAGTAGGATGTTCCCAAAAAGTAGAACCAATGAAAGGGTGGGGAGCTGTTGTTCAAAAGATACAAGATTTCATTTAACTCAGAGGAAAAAAAAAGTTTAAGAAATCTGTTGTACAAGATGACAACTGTAGTTAATTACAGTGTCTCATATTCTTGAAAATCACTGAAAGAAAGGATTTGAGGTGTTCTCACTGAAACAGATGATAAGTTTGTGAGGTAATGCATATGTTAACTATCTCAATTTAGCCATTCCATGGTGAATACAAATGTAAACATATTCTGATGTACATGATAAATATATGCATTGTTGGTTAATTAAATGCATTTGTACACTTCTGAAATCATGAGCCAAAATAAACCTTTACGCTGTAAGTTGTTTTTTAGATGTTTTGTTCATAGCAATGAAAATTTGACAAGCACAACAACTTTGCTATTCTGATAATCAACATCTATTCACTTCAGTCTACCTATTTCATATAAAAATGCATTTTTTTAAAAAATAGGAGATTTATGGCAAGGGTTTTTCTGACATGGTCATGGAGGCTAGAAGTACCTATCTGCTGTACGCAATCTTGAAGCTCAGGATGTTAGTGGTATAGTTCCTGTCCAAGCCTGAAGTCCTAAGAACCACGGGAGCCCAAGTTTTAAGTCTCACTCAGAGTTTGCAGGACTGAGAATCAGGAGCACTGATGTCCAAGGGCTAAAGAAGGATGTTCCTGTTCAGAGATAGCACAGATTCACTCGTCTTTTCCCTTTGTGTTCTGTTGGAGTCCTCCAAGGACTAGGTGGTGCTCACCTGGCACCTTTCCTTTCCAGGATTCAGGCACTAATCTTATCCAGAAGCACTCTCACAGACACCGCAAAGTATTATTTTATCCTTTATCTGGGTGTCCTTTAGACCAGTCAACACTAATCATTCCACAGATATTCTACCTCTAAGGTAGCTTCAGTATTAATAAATCAAAACTGAAGGCTTTTATGAAGAAAGAAAATCAATAACCTGTTACTTTATTGTTAATGCAGTGAATCAAAAACATTTTCACACAGCCTTCCTGCTAAATCAAAAAGGAATAAATGTACTTAAATGCATGTTTCCATATGTTTTTCAATTTGCATAATGATTTATTTCGTACTTTTATTCTGCCACAGTCCTAAATGGGTTTGTGTAAACTTCCACAGAATAATTCCCATCAACCACCAATATATCACGTAAAGCACATTATTAAAATATGAATAAATATGAAAATAATTTAGGTTAAAATAGAAAGGTGATGTGTTGATAGTAAATGTCAGTAGATTCGTTGTTAATAAAAATATGGATATCTAACAGTTAATGCATGGAGGTGAATTGAATTGTGATGTACTCTTCTCATTATAAGCAAAAAACAATCTGGGCTTACTAAAGTCAAGAAACACATTAATCTGCCCAATTGTACAAAAATGTAGATGTGTGGATCAGGTGGTTTGAATTTAAGCATTTTTCAGTGGTATTTTAAGACAGTATAATAAATAATAGTGAAAAATGATTCTGTATGAAATTCAGGTGATATGGTTTAGAAACCTGAGACCATTAGATAATTCTGCAAATAAAACTTAGAGGAGTTACAGAAATATAAGCAAACAACAACCCTTCTGTCATCCCCCTAAATAATTGCTTTCATCAGGTAACAAATAAATATATAGTAAAAAGTTTAATGAGGGCTTAAAGCACTAGTAATCTTCACTGATGACTTAAGATCATTTCCTATGCTTTGAAAAACTGAAGATAGAACTCCATGTTGGAAAATTGAGAAGAACACTATCAGTGATTCTGCTGGCAAATACCCTTCATATCACCACCCTCTTCCTTTTCTTCCTTCTTTAGGAATTTTACTGAGCCCTTCAATGGATTAGGTTTTACGCATAGATGATACTATGACACCTTGTAGTTACTTTGACATCAAGTACATATTAATATATTTTTTATTTCCATGTACCTTGAGAACACAGCTGTGACTTGTTAGCTGCAGTATTTCAGATTCTAGTAGTCACTGCTAGTAAATGTTTATTAAATGAATATATGCATGAAGATAATATAGCAGCAGATCAGTGGTTTTGTTTTTACTTATTTAGTAAAAATTTTGAGGCTTTCTTCTTGGAAAAAAGTAGATAGATACTAATATCTAATTAATATAAGAGCAGAATCAGCAGTAAAGGTGACAGACTTGTTTCAGTTCCTGGGAGTACAAGCTTAGTGTTGACTATCAGGACATTTCTTAATGGTTATAGCAAAGTCTGATTACATGTTAATATATATTAAGGGTCTTATGCTGTTTTTGGAACATTTCACATTAAGAAGTAGAAAAGATTAGCCAGAGACAATGATTGATATTAATAAGGGCTGAGACATGATGAGGTACCCTGTTTTTTGTCTGTCTGTTTGTTTGAACCAGGATCCAAATTATCATTTACTATGAAGAAAATTACTATGAAATTTTGTGGAATATTCTGGAAAGAAATGGGTTCTTTCTCTTAGGTCATGTACCCATCAGAAGTCTCATTTCAAACTTTGCAATAGCTTCTTATTTCCATTTTATCTGATATAAGGATGGAAACCCCTGCTTGTTTACACATTCCATATGAGTGATACATTTTTTCCCATCCTTTCACCTTCAGTCTGTGGATGTCTTTCCCATGAGATGAGTTTCTTGAAGGCAACATATTGTTGGATCCTTTTAAAATCCAATCTGCCAGTCTATGTCTTTTAATTGATGAGTTTAGGCCATTCACATTCAGGGTTATTATTGAAATATGATTTGTATTCCTGGTCATTTTGGTATAATTTTGGTTTTTAACTTGACTTGGTTCTGGCTGTGGAAATGTACAAGACAGTGAATTTCCTCTGGTGAGCAAACTCTGGGAGAATAACAGGCATTTTGTTTTCCACCATTGGAAAACCCTGCAGTCTCTCCCAGGAACTAATAAGATAATTAGTACATGCTAAGGTGCAAGATGCTTAGCTGCCATGGTAATGCCCTCGGTGAGGAGGCTCAGTGTTAGAGCCTTATCAGCCTCAACCTTAATCTCAGGCACACTGCCCCTGGGAATGAAGGAACTTGCTTGCTAGATAACTACAATGTTGCACCAAGCCCCACTGCTCCTGGACCTGCCCACTTAACAGAAACTTGATAAAATGGACTTTCTTGAGAGCTACACAGAGTTCCTAACACTGCAGATTTTAATGGTAGAATGTAACTGAGAAATAGGCTGTATAATGTTGCTGACTCTGTAACCTGCCTAATGATACAATGGACAATAATGTACTAATGATGCCAGTGACCTAAGGTATCCTATTGAGATAGATAAAGCTGGCAGCTCAGATGAAGAGCCCTTTTCCTCTTGGTCACTGCACTTTCCCTCTGTGTCTCCTCCTGATTTCTTCATAGCCATTAACATTCAGGGTTATTATTGAAATATGATTTATATTCCCAGTCATTTTGGTTTATTTTTGGCTTTTAACTTGACTTGGTTTCTCCTATGAATTGCCTTTTCTTTAGTGTAGTTGCTCTCCTTGCTGATTTTCATTGTTGTTTTTATTCCTCCTCATGGAACATTTTGCCAAGAATGTTCTGTAGTGCAGGTTTTCTCGCAGTATATTCTTTAACTCTTGTTTATCATGAAATGTTTTTATTTTGTCATCAAATCTGAAACTTAATTTTTCTGGATATAAGATTCTTGGTTGGCATCCAGAGCTTGGTATATGTTGTTCCATGATCTCCTGGCTTTGAGGGTCTGGGCTGAGAAATCTGGTGAGATCTGAATTGGTCTCCTCCTATATGTAATCTGATATCTCTCTCTTGTGGCCTTTAAAATACTATCCTTATTCTGTATGCCAGGCATTTCCATTATAATGATAGGATTGTGAGAACTGTAACCTAATCAGTCCATCCTACATTGAGTTGAATCGACTGCCTGTGTGGTGACTGTAGGCAGATGGAGCATGGCTGCAGGGGACTGGTAACTGGAGGTGTGCCCAGGAAGGATGCATCTGCCCTCTGGGCCCTTCTGCTGCTTCCTTGCTGTCACAAAATAAGTGGATAAGTGAGGCCCTTCCCTCAAGATATGCTCTGAGCCCTGGAGTTAGCCATCTATGTTCTGAAAGCTCCAAAACCATGAACCCCAAATAAAACTTTCCTCCTTTAAGTTGTTCTCATCAGGTGTTTTGGTCACAGTGATGCTAAATCTACCTGAAGCAGTTCTTTTATTTTTTTTTTATGATATTCATGAAGAGTTTACTATGTTAGTACTTAATAATGTGTTAATGTTTGAATGCTAATAACACACACACTATGTTAGACCTTAACTGAGGGCTATGAATTTAGTATGGCCAAAATAAATTTCTTACCTTTCTTTTAGGTCCTATCCACTTTTACTTTTATATGTGTCTTAAGCAGTAAACATCTTTTTAAAAAAACATTCTCATAACTTTAATATTTTAATTAAAATATTTATGTCATTTGTATTCATTATGATTTTTTACATACTTGGGTTTATATTTGTCATTTAATTATTTTCTCCTTTTATTATTTTTTTGGGGGTACTAGGGACATTTGACCACTGAGCCACATTTCCAGTCCTATTTTGTATTATGAGACAAGATCTCACTGAGTTGCTTAGTGCCTCTTTTTTGCTGAGGCAGACATTGAACTCAGGATCCTCCTGCCTCAGCCTTCCAAGCCACTTGAATTACAGGCATGTACCATCACACCTGGCTCATATCCCCTTTTAGAATAAACCATTTTTTTAGTTTCATTTTCTCTGTTTGGCTTGAACAAATAGTTGATCATTACACTTTGTCATACATACCATACATTGGTAATATTCTAATTCCATGTAAGATAATTCTTTATTTTGCAGGCTATTAATAGACTCCAGCTTCATTTTCTCTTGGAGCTGCTGGCACAATTTTACATCCTAAGTTACATTAAAAGAACTATTGTCTTTTCTTTTAAATGCCCACGTACAGCTGTACTTTGGTTATAACTAAATTTTCTAGATATTTAAGACCAAGCTGGTCAGATTGACCTTGTTCATATCTATTGTTATGAGTCAGTTGAGTTTCTATAGGTGTTTGTTCTTGAGAACTTGTGAGCAGTCTCTTAGCTCCTCTAGTGCCATCTTCCAGTTTAGGGCAGGGTCTTATTGGTCATGTGGCTTTTCTGGGAAGCATCAGGAATATTTTCCTCTCAAATGACCCTCCTCTTTGTACCATGTGCACTGGACGACCTCCTGATTTGGAGGTCATGAGGCTTAGAGTTGTAAAGCCTTCAGAGAAGCCCCCTTGGTTCAAGCTGACTTAGAGGTCAAGAGCCAAATATTATCTTTTTTTTTTTTCTTGGTCCCTTTATATTTAGTCTCTAAGTTTTGGTTTTAAATATCCAGCAAGCCAGTTTTATCAGTCTTAAAGTTGGAGTAGTAGGGTCTCACTTTAATGTCTATAACTTTTTAGTTATTTATATCTACCATTTAATTGGGGTCAGTATTAGTACTGGAAGTACTACATCCTGTTTGTTTTATAGTTGATGGCCAATTATCTTAAATTAACAGGTTGTTATATTAGATGTTGTATTTCTGTAGACACTGACAGATAATATTTAAAATGTTTATGAAAATATAAAATGAAATTAACAAGAGTAAAAGCGTATTTAGACCATATAATAGCTATGAACCCAGAAACATAATTTTTATAATCCCAAACCTTTACTTCAAACTTTAGTTTGAAGAACACTAGCTTGGTAAAGTTCTCTTTTAAACATTATATTATAAAGACTTGCATACGTGGAACATATGAATATATCTAGTATGCTAAGCAGCCAATAACAGCACCGCAATTACACTGATGTTCTTATATTAACCGCATTTAGTTTTACAGGAAAATTGAGAATCTGGAATGTAGTGTAATATTCTAAAATAATTGCTGTTGTTTAAGTAGAGTTATATAAACACAAATTTATTTACTATCAGTTTCTCTAAATAATAAAACTTAACAGACATAAGAAATTGTCCTGATAGATAAGAGTAGATTTATATTTTAAGAAATTCTTGTTCCTTTAACACATAGATGATTAAAGTTTGGTTTTTATCTGTACATTATTTGACCTTAGGAAAAAGTCTTATGTAATTTTAACTGATTGTGTTAATGATATATAACCACTTTAGTTTCACACAAATTTTTTAAGATTTACCCTCCACAAACCCTCTATAATCCATTTTGATATTTTGCAACATTTTACTTTATCATAAAAAGACCTTTACATCCAAAAACCATTTTTTATTGTTTATATTAAAATATATTTTTATACCTAGAACTCTCTTATGTCTATATTTTTTAGCTGGTGTCTCCTTTTTAAATTCACATTTTGAAACAATCCTTGTGGAAGTTTTGAATTTAGACAAATTACTCCACTTTAATAAGATAGATACTTTGTTATTTCTGATACTTTAATTAAAACTCAACTAACATCTTTTGTATGTTTGTATATAAAATAACACCTGATAGAATCTTAATTCTTAGTAAACGTGTTTTTAGTGAAGACACAAAACAAAGTAATTTCAATCTTTTTCTGTTTGCCAATGTATGAAAACACATTTAATGTTTAAATATATCACCTGATGGAATTTAAGAAGTCAAGAATACTAGCAGTTGGTATTGTAAGTATTTTAACTTTGTGAATTAATCAGATTTAAAAAAAAATATTATTATTATTATTATTAGTATTATATATATATGTATATTTTTGGTACCAGGGATTGAATTCAAGGGTATCAATCACTGAGCCACATCCCCAGCCCTATTTTTTGTGTTTTATGTAGAGACAAGGTCTCACTGAGTTGCTTAGCACCTCGCTGTTGGCTGAGGCTGGCTTTGAACTCACAATTCTCCTGTATAAGCATCTCAAAGTGCGGGGATTACAGGTGTGCACCACTGTGCCCAGCCTTTTTAAAATTATTTTTAAACAAACACATTTATGAAAATTGATTCTGTTTATGTTGAATCTAATTTACTTATTTTCAACTGTAAAATCCAGGATATCAGACAAGTGTAGTTAAAGTATTAGCCATCTCTTTCTTGTTGAAGAAAAATCCTAGAAGCAGTGGATATTACATTTTAGACATTTTATAGAAACCAACATTTTATAACTTGTCTGATCACCTAGAAGACATGCGAGAGAGTAGTTTTAAAGACATATTTAGTCCCATTTATATACTTAAATTGAATTTTTTTTCTTTATATATATTCATGACATATATATGTCTTTAAATATATTCATGACAACTAAAATATATTTGGATCCATTTTTCATTTAAATTTTAATTTATGAGCTCTCATGTATCTGTATGTCAACTTTGATACTGTGTACATGATATATGAACACAAACACATGTGTAGACACAACGTTACAATACACAGGTGTGCACACATACATAAAACAGATGGAAAACAAAAAAGTTATAGCCTTATGTAGGTAGATCTCCACAGGTACAAGGCAATATTATAGATGTTTATTAAAGCTTTTATTAGGTTTAACCTATTAAAAATCAAAATAGGGTCAGACTTTTTCTATTAGACTTTTTACATTATGACTTAAATATAGGGCAGGACTGTATAGTTGGAGATGCCAAGTGCAAAGTCTGACAGTCATGGTGGATATCAAAGCTTCAGATGGCCACTTGTCCTCTATGGGTATTGGATTTATTCTCAATACCACCATGTCTAGGACACCTGTAGGATTTGTGAAAGTAGATATTTTAATGTATTTGAGAGTTAACCCTTGAAAAATTGACCTCTGAACAAAGACAGAATGCAAAACCTCTATAGTTAAATAAAATAAGCCTGATCAGAAAGAAAAAAAAATTAATTTAGGTGTGCAAAATCAAATGTGAATTCACTATAACACCATGAGCTCAAAAATACAGACTTTAAAAACAGGAGTTCTAAAAATAATATGGCTACAATTACTCTAGTAAAGGAGCATTAGAACTTTTTTTATATCAGAACAGAATGTACTTTTTTATTTGTTTTTCTTTTAAAAATCATGACAATAAAATGTATTTTGACACATATATTCATGGAGTATAACCTTCCATTCCTATAGTTGTACCTGATGCGAAGTTACACTGGTCGTATATTTATGTATGTACTTGGGAAAGTTATGTCGATTTATTCCATTGTCTTTTCTATTTCCATCCTCTCTCCTTTCCTTTGTACCTCTTTTGTCTAATCCAATCAACTATACCAGTCACCTGTAATGTTAGTGGGGAGCATAAGAAAGGAAGGCTGGTGTAAAACCAAAATATCTTGATCTTTTTTATGTCTTATCACACAATTTGTGAGATTACAGTTAGTACACTATATAAAATATTGATCACTGTCCACTTTTGTGATATTAGGATTTCTTGTTAATAGCACATAAGGAGACTGGATATGCCTGCAAACCATAACATAAGACAGCAGTACAATCACTGGTTAGATATGCAAGTGATTGGTGAATTTAACAAGATCCAAAGCAACAATTGGATGCCATAAATCCTTCTGAACATCTCCTGAACTTTTGGTCAAGATACTAGGAGTCATGAATTCCTCCTGAGGATGTGCTGAATCAAATATATGAGGCCAGTTCAGGAAATATGACACAGAGTGGGAAATGTTACATCTTATAGGAACTAAATTAGCACAACCTAGCCATTGAGGAAAAATCCCTAGTTCTGAAGTGGTTGAATTAGGACAATAAGGAAACAGAGGGTGTTTGACAGAATCCTTATAACTGGAATTAGGAAATTCTATTTTAATAATAGTTTCCATGTATTTTTTCAAATCCCAAGGACTAAAACCTGTGGCAACATGAGTCCCACCACAGGATATTTTATGTTTCTGGAATACTTGTAAGTACCCAGTTTTCTGTGAATAGACAAATAGGGGTACCAGCACTATACCTAGAATAAGTATAATTACAGTAATGACAGGGAATAATGTGAATATTAGATTGAATCAGTCCAAATATTTAGAGAATGTGAGTGCCCTGAAATCCTCAGGTAAAGATTTTCAAGAACATTAGGTAAATATTCTTCAAAGAAGATTTGTGTATACGAAATCATTTCATTTTGTTCTCCCTGTGCTATAGTATTTGATGAGGAGCTAGTTAAGAAAGCAAGGAGGCAGAATGCCAGAGCAGCTAAGGCAACCAGCCATCGTTTAGGTCCCACAGAGGCTTGAATTTAAAAGTGACAATTTTTTTCTTTTTCTTTGGTCTTAAACCAGTTTTGGATCTCTGTGAGTTCTTCGAGCTCTTTAAGCTCTGTAAGCTTCTGCAATTTACATTTTAAATGCAAGCCCAGCAGGGGACGGGGGCTGGCAAAAGCTGAGAAAGTAGGAAAGCTGCATGTTCTGAGCTTGAGAGGCAAAACCTCATCAGTCTCCTAAGTTGTGTTTCCTTTGGAGATTTAGTCTCTTAAGGTGTTTTTCTTTTGGAGACCCAGTGCAAGTCTCATTGACAGAATTTTAAAATCCAGGAAACTGATGACTATTAATGGGACACCCTAACTTTAAGCATATACCCTTAGCATTAGCACATAAAGGTTCCTCTTGTGAGAACCAGAATTTCCCATGTTTTACACCCATTACCTGATACCCCAGTACGATATTCTCTTCTTACCTACGAATTCTTGTTGCCTCAAAGTTTTGACAGTGATCTCTTCTGTTGTTGAGATCTCATAAAATTTTATGTGTGCATCCCAGGAGTGTCTTCTTGTCAGATTATTCTTTTTGAGTTTCCCTGTACTGGATCCCCTTGCTGGGCACCAACTGCCATACCTTCACAGCATCAACAAAAGATCTCAAATAGGGGAACAGGAGATGGAGAAGAACATGGAGACAAAGAAAACACAGAGACATTTTTAAGCATAGCTGGGGCCAGGTGGGACATTCCCCTCTGACTGAGGACCAGTGACCTAGAACTAGCTCCGTAAGTTTATTATAATAGGGTCTCAAAATCAGGAAGTTAAGCTATAAGTGGCATTTTGCATTGTTCATGGCTTGTAAATTATCAAGAGTTTTCTTTGTGCACACAGAGCTAGAAACATTTTTGCTAGTATCCTACTGTCTCAGTGCTAGGAACGTCCTGTTGCACCCAGGAAGCCCATTGTACTGGAATGTCTGATAACCATTAGCATCAGAGCCGAAAGTCAAGGTTGTTAACATCCTCACCTTTTCGCAAGGTATGTTTCCCAGGCTTGGCTTTTGCTGACACCCCAGGATTATTTGATTACTGGGGGCTCATCTTTTCTCCACACACATAGTATTGCCGATGGGTCTGTTTCTATTTTCTATGTTTTTCTCCTGTGTTTTCAGTTATTAAAAATAACATAATGTATATGAATAAATTAGGGCTTTCTCTGATGTATTATTCTTCCAAAAAGTGTTTTTGTCATCTTTACTTTTAGGGATATGGAATAGGTTGTTAGCATTACAACATAGAGAGTGAGTGCATTGGTTGCATTTTTGGTAATGGTAGGTATTATTGTTTGGACATGAGATATTTCCCAAAAAGCTTCTATTAATGCAGGAATAGTCTGAGGTAAAGTGATTACATTATGAGATCTATAACCTGACCAGTCCATCCTATTTTGGATGGACTGACTGTGTGGTAACAGTAGGCCAGTGGGGCATGGCTATAGGAGGTGGTTTACTGGGGACATGTCCTGGGAAAGTGCAACTTCTCTCTAGCCTCCTTCTTTAATCTCTGTCTCTCCGCTTCCTAGTTCTCCCATGAGCTGAGTAGCTTTTTCCACTGGGCTGTTTCCACACGATTTGCTCCCTCATTTTGGCCCTAGAAGAATTGACTAACCATGGTCTGAGACCTCTTAAAACATCTCTCCTCTAATTTGTTCTTGTTGGATATTTTGGTAATAGTGAGCAAAAGGTAACTAAAATGGTAGGCTTAAATATTATGAAGAATGCACCTACCTCTTGTCATCAGAGGGCACAGCCTACAATGGTTCCAACTGAGATCCTAGGGTCTTTACTGGTGTTTCCCCCTTCTTGGAATCTGAGGTTTTCCCCTATATTCTTGGAACAATGATACTGCTTAACTGCTTAGTTTTTAATCACTTGTAACTTGGTTTCTTAGACTCTTATGCCATGGAACATAAGAAATTAGCAAAATGTATTTGTGGAAAAATATAAGGCTTAAATCTCTTCTTTAATATCCTGAAACTTCATATGTTTAATTTTCATTTTGCTGGTTACAGGATATTGTTGTAAGTACTGCTGACATCTCTTGAATTTGAAGTAGCCATGTATAGTATTATTTGCCTGGATTTTAAACGTTATGTTATATACCTAGAAGCACAGCATATAAAAAAATTAATGTTGTGAGTATATTGGCTCACTTCTTTACAGTTCCTCTTTCCTGATATTTTGCTTCTCATATGCTAGTTAAGCTGGTAGCTTTTCTAAACTGTTGAGCATTTACTTTTTATTTAATTTTTAATAGATTTTATTTAATAAAGTTTTGGTCTAACATAGCTATTTTATTTATATTTGGAAACAGCAATCAAGAACTGGCACTTCAGTTCTCCTCTCAATATTAAAAGCCTAAGCACAGTTTGATTGTAATATTTGGAGAGAATACTTTAGAGTTACATGCTGAGGCAGAAATGTCCCCTGAGCTAATGTGGTGATAGTCTTAAATTATCTACTGGTCACATTCTCTTTGCAGAATGCATCCCTATGGATTTATTTTCTGTTTAAAGCAGATATATCTTTTAAATCAAGTATGTCAGTTAAACTAGTCCTGCTAATAATAGCAAGCATTAGTGGATGAACAAGACATTTTAGATCATAATCAACCAACATGAGGAAATCCCTTTACCTTATTACAATGTGGCAGACTTGAGGGAAAGGCATTAGAATGGTGAAGCATTGCACAGCAGTTGGACCACTGGACCTGATGTGTTCTTGTTTTGGGCCCATCCTTTAAAGTTAACCTGGGACAGGACATGCTGGTGCTGCTGCTTTCTCTTCCTCCTCCTACTTCTGCTGTATCATAGATTTATTGAGATAAAATTCACAAGTTACAAAATTCACCCTTCTAAGTGTGCAATTTAGTGGTATTTAGCATATTCAGAGTTAATCATCACCATTTTCTAATTTTAGAACATTTTCTCATCCCCCCAAAACACATTGAATTTATAGGCTTTTTACTTGGAAATTAGCACCAGACATAGATGCTGCTGTAACTTTCTTTGTACTGTTTTCTTTTAACTTCCTGACTACCACTATGTAGTAATGTAGATCCAACAAGGGCCTAAGAAAATTAATATGTATGCATTTGCATGATTTTAATTTTATTCTTTAGAGCCTAGATGTTTTAATACACAAGTGATATTCGTTTTAAGTCCTATCTATACAATACTATGAAGTCCAATGACTGCAATCTTATTCTTGATTTTCACTGTCTGATTATGGCATATTTTTTTCAGGAATAAGATCAGTATTTACTGTTCAGATTGGCAGTTAGTCTGAAAATTGACTAATTTATGTAAACTTTTCTTGGATTCTACATTACAATATTATGTGTACTCATGACATCTATCACCATGTTTTGTATTTATTGAGCTCACAAAAGGCCTCAAGTCAAAGTAGAATGAAATGTGTAAGACAGTGAAGGGGGAAGTAGAGTTGGAAATGTAATACAAAGCGACCAGCTTTCTTTTCTTTTAGTTTAGAAAATGAGATCCATTT
Source organism: Geosciurus inauris (assembly GCA_004024805.1). Classification (NCBI taxonomy): domain Eukaryota; kingdom Metazoa; phylum Chordata; class Mammalia; order Rodentia; family Sciuridae; genus Geosciurus; species Geosciurus inauris. The sequence continues at coordinate 41,223 of PVHX01000477.1, read as the reverse complement.
AATACTTTGGTCTTAGTTGTAATCTAAGCAGGAAATGTTCTTTTCTTTTTTAACTCTTGCAAATTCAAAGAATTCTCAGGGCTCAAAATAACAAAAGTAATTCCTTGAAAAAATTAAATATGAGGAAGAAATTTAAATTCAATCTTAGAAAATAAAAAAACAGAGACACAGAAAGTTGAAAGTCGAGCACAATATAAAATACAATCTATTAGAGATGTGCCAGCCTTCCTGCTGAGGGTTGGGAGTACATGTAGAAAGAGAGGACAATACAGTAGGGCCTGGGAAAACATATAGTATAGGAACAAAGACTGATCTTAACTGATCCAAAGACAGTGGGTGAAGTTGTTGAGTGAAAATCTTCCAGAATTACTGAACTCATGAGCATATAGTCCACCAGGAATCACAGTCACTGCAGTGATGTGAATGATTTATAAGTAGCCATGTTGCAGCTAGAAAAAGTGGAGACCTAGAACTCAAAAAGCGATTTGCCACCTGACCCAGTAGTCACCTATTGTGGGCTCCAGAGTATGCCTGGACCAGTGAGACTGAGGGCACACAGAGAATTATGACTAATGCTATCCAGGCTTGGATTCTACATTACGATATTATACCAAGGAGAGAGAGAGAGCTCTCTTTGTTGTTGATATCTCATGAGAGCTATTAAGCAGACTCCAATAACCAGCCACACTGGAGCACCTGCACTCCAGGACTGATCCTGGGGAATTCACATTCAGAGTGGTGAATGTGAGACCTATGGAGGTTTAGACTTACCGCCTAAAAGTGGAATTTACAGGAGGTCCCTGAGATCCAGACATCCAGCAGAGACTGGCATCTCCTCAGCAGTAGAGGATGTGGATCAAACCTCAACCATTGATAGAGTTCCAAAGGTGAGCCAAGATTAAATCCCTAATGATGAAATCTTGATTTAGAACTCTTCACCAGCCCCACTATGGGAGTACATCATCTGTCAACACTCTCCAGTTTATTCCATCCTATGCTGGGAGAAAAAAGCTCAGAGATATACAACCAATTTTGCCCATGGCCAAATTGATTGGCAGCTTGGTGAGACACACAAAAGAGTTGGTAGTAAGCAAATCCTGCCCTTGATCCAAGGGATACAGAGCCCCCAGAAAATAAATAATAACATAACAACATATGCAATGAAATTCTATCTTTGCCTACAATTTTGACCACTTCAATTGAAGCAAATCCTTTATTTCTCATATTTTCCCCAATATCCTCTTTTTCCTGTTTTTAAAATTGTAATATTAATTTCATTTAATTTTTAAATTTTTATTTCATTTTAAGTTTTTTTTTTTTTACTCTTTTCTATCCTTCCCCCCAACCCTGTGTGTACCTTCACTGTGTAGATAGGTTCAAAATTATATACATACATACAAATTCATATAATTTATCTTTCATTTAATTGTTTTCTTCACCTGTTTCTTACTTAACTTTTGGTGAGGTAAAGTTTTATGTGGATTTGAGTTCTTTTGATCTTACATTTGTTTGTTTGAACTTAGTTTTTTATTCCTTTTATACCTTCTTCACTCTTTTACCAATAGCCAAATTTTCCTGTTCCTTCTGTCTCTCTTTCATTATTTTATTAATTTTGGTTATGATTTCTCCTTTTTTATAATTGTGATCTGCACTTAAGCTTCTCCTATGTTCATTTAAAAATATTTTAAACTTTTTCTTGCCTTGCTACTCTATTCTCTCTTCACTTAAGAAAATATAATTCCACCATCTCTTAGAATTATATAGTTCATGTGATTCCTACCCCATTCATGTTGTTGTGATTATTAATACAGTGGACAGCATAGTAGATACCTGCTTTTTAATATCTGATCTAGTTTATGATTCTATTTCTTCTCATAAATCAACTCATACACCAAAAACAGAGAGATGTCCCTATACCAAAAAGATAACTACATCCAAGAAGAAACAAGTATAGAAGTGTAATAGGCATCCATCTCAACACATGCAGAAGTCCAAGACCTCTGAAAACATAAGGAAACAGATAAAAAAAATCTCCTCCCAAAATTTATAATCCCCAAACAAAAGAACCACAAACATGGAAGTGGATGAAACTGTAGAGAAAGTATAAAAAAACTTTATAATTAAAATGTTCCATGAACTAAAAGAATATCTAAGAAACAAAGAGCATAAACACAGGAGATGAAATACCATCTCAGTAAAGAAATAGCTATAATGAATAGCAAACAATCAGAACTCCTCAAAATGAAAGACACAATGAATCAAAAATTTAATTGGAATTATCACCAACAGATTAGATTACATAGAAAATAGAACTCAAGCCTCAAAGAAAGAACTCAGCACTTGATGACAGGGTAAATGTTCTTGAACGCTCAGTATGAAATTTGAAAAAGGCCATGATCAGAATATATAAGAACTCTGGAATAATATCAAGAGATCAAACTGAGAATAAATAAGATAGAAGAGAACATGGAGATATAGGTTAAAGGCATTAAGAACCTCTTCAGGGAAATAGGAACAGAAAAAACTTATGAATGTAGAAATGAGATAGACATCCACATACAGGAAATATACAAATACTTGAACAGACAAGATAAAAAAAGAACCTCTCCAAGATACATCATAATCAAAATTATTAACATTTAAAATAAGGAACAAATATAAAAAGCTCTAAGAATTGTTAGGTCACATGTATTGGCAAACTGATAAGACTCACTTTTGATTCTCAAATCAGACTCTAAAACTAAGGAGGGCCTAGAATGGCATATTATGAGCTCTAAAAGAAAATAATTGCCAACCAAACTATCTTTCAGAATTAATGAAGAAATAAAAAATTTTTTCTTGGTAAGGATAAACTAAAAGAATTAATGACCAGTAAAATAGCACTCCAAAGAATACTTAAAGGTACACTATATAACCACAGCTCCCAAATGATGAAACACACTTGAAGAATAACCAGCTAAAAGAAAATCAAGACTGACTTAATAAATATAAGAAACAAACCAAAATGGCAGGAAATAACACATACCTATCCATAACAACACTGAACATAAATGTTCTTAAAGCCCCAATTAAAAGACATAGCTTGATAGAATGGATCCACAAATAAGATCCAACTCTGTGCTATTTGAAAGAATCTCATCTTATAGGTAAGGACACTGATAGGCTGAAAATAAAAGGATGTACAAATATTCCATGCAAATGGAGTCTGAAAACAAGCAGGGGTAGCTGTTTTTATATCTGACAAAGAAGATTTCCTGCAAAATTCAATCAGAAGAGACAAAGAAGACCACTGCATACCGGTAAAGGGAACAATCAAATGGGAAGATATAATGATAGTAAATGTTTATGCCCCCAATGACAATGCACCTAATTACATTAAAAATACTTCTTGACATTAAATCCCAGATATACCCCTTTACAATACTGGATTGTTTCTACATGCTCCTATCACTAATAATCAGGTCTTTCAAAAAAAAATCAATGAAGATATTTTCAGTATAAATAATGTAAATCAAAAGGATCTTACAGAAATGTACAGATTGTTTTAACCCAAAGGTGCTGAATTCACTTTCTTCTCAGCAGCTCATGGAACCTTTTCTAAAATCAACCACATTCTGAGTTACAATGTAAGTCTTACTAAGTGCAAAATAAAATATAACAATAAAAGGTATAATCCCTTGAAAGTAGAAATCAACAGCAAGAAAAAGTACAGAAACCAAATACACATGAAGTTAAATAAGACTCTTCTAAGCAAGGAACAGATTATAGAAGAAATTTAAAAAAATTGTTAACTATAGTGAACAGAGATAAAATATCAAAATCTCTGGGACCATTTTAAGGTAGTATTCAGAGGCAAATTTATACCTTTGAGTACCTATATTAAACAAATAAAATGTTCCAAGTAAATGATCTAAGAGTCAATCTCTAGGCCCTAGAATAAGAATTAGAACCTGATGTCCAAATCAGTAGAATACAGGAAATGATATCAGAGCTGAAATTAATGAAATTGATCATAAAAAAAAAATACAGAGGGTTAACATAAGAAAGAGTTGGTTATTTGAACTAATAAAAAAGATTTATAAACCCTTAGCCAAAATAACCAAAAGAAAGAGAGTGAAGACCCAAATTAACTAAATTAGGGATGGAAAAGGAGATAGCACCATAGACACATTGGAAAACTAGAGAATCATTAGAAACTAGTTTGAAAATGTTAAGCTGGCAATCTAGAAGACATTTTCAAATTTCTAGACAAACATGACCTTGACAAAACTGAATCAGGAAGATACAGAAAACCAAAACCAACCGACATCAGAATGAAATTGAAACAGTAGTTAAATCCTTTCATCAAAGAAAAACCCAGGTCCAGATGGATTCTCAGTTGGGTTCTATGAGACATTTATACTAGAACAAAACCAGTCTTCCCCAATTATTTGATGAAATTGAAAGAGAGAGAAAACTACCAAATACATTCTGGGATGCCAGTATAAACCTGATATCAAAAGCAGACTAAGATATATCAAGGAAAGAAAAGTATAGATCAACATTTCTGATGAGCACACATGCTAAAATCCTTTAAAAAAAATCATTAGCAAACTAAATTCAAAAATGAGTCAAGAAGATAATAGCACATGATCAAATGAATATTTATCCCAGGGATAAAAGTTTGTTTCAACATGTGAAAATCAATAAATTAAATTTATCACACAAAGAGAATTAGGGAAAATAATCATATGTTCTTCTCATTAGAGGCAGAATAATTCTTTGATAGAATTCAGCACCTATTTATTTAAAAAACACTGGTGAAATGCAACATTATAAAGCTCATCTACGCTAAAAATCCAAAGCCAACAAAGTGCAGATGTCAGGAATAAGGGACACTCACACATTTTTGGTGAGATTGCAAATAAGTATAACAATGCTGGAATGTGGTATGGAAATTCCTCAAAAAACTAGGAATGGAACCCTGTATGATCCAGTTATCCCACTGCTGGATTTTTATCCAAAAAACTAAAATCAGCATGCTGTATTGATACAGCCAGATCAGTGTTTACAGCATTGCATCTCCCAATAGCCAAGCTAGAGAACCAACCTGGGTACCGGCAAATATATACCCAAATGGGGTTTATTCAGCCATAAAGAAAAATGAAATGATGTTATTTTCCAGTAAATGGATAAAACTATGCTGACTGAAATAAGCCAGATTTATAAAATAAAGGCTCAAATGTTTTCTCTATTATAGTGAATCTACAGATAAATCATGGAAAAAAGGGGTGAGGTCACATATCATAAAGTTATTGGGAAGATCTATGGACTAGAAGCAGGAGATATGGGGACAAGAAGATGGACAGGAAAGGGGAGGAATTGGGTGATTAATTTGACAAAATTAAACTATGTGCATGTACAAATACACCACAATGAATTCCTCTCTTTTGTATGTCTGTAAAACACCAATTCAAATACATAAATGAATTAAAGGAACACAGTATAATAGAGGAAAAGAGGGACTAGGGAAAGTGAGGAGAGGGAAAAGGAGAGCATTTGGGATTGAAATGGAATAAATTTAACCCCATGCATGTATGATTATTTCAAAATGAACCCCACTAATATTTATAAATATAATGCAACAATAAAAATGAAAAAAATAAGTGTAGCAGAAAACTCAACAATGTGCTTTAGTATGGATACTGCTTTGGTGAAATGAGATGCACTTGTGATCAACTGAGATGTTCAACTCGTATATTTTATATATACATATACAATATATAGTTATATATGTATATTCTCGAACTAGTTTCTTGCCCAAGTCTGTTTTGATTATCATCACAATGACTTAGCTATAATACAGTTCAGTTTCTTATGTTTTTTGCTTAATCATTCTACTATGTAGAATACCTCCCCTTCCTTCCTTTTAAGTCTACAGGCACTTATTTCTTCAAAGCTTTAAGTTGTAAAATTTCAATGAGTCTACATTCAAATTAATTGTCCAGAGGAAAATATCTGGGTAGGAGTCACAGAACCTGAAATATATAGCCAAGAGAAGACCAAAGCAGAGGGGAAGCAGTTCAAAACTGTGATAGGATTCTATAATGATTATGGAATCATTAGGGCTGTTGTTTGATTCTGTTTGAATTCAGAGGAGACTGGGGAGGAATTTCTCTTAAACAAATTAATTCAGTGTACATGATGTCTATAATGATATCCGTCCAGATTCTTATTTTCTTTGCCTGCCTGGAGCATTTCATATTTCAATCTCTCAATTTATTTCTCTCTCTCTGCTGTGTATTTTAAGAGCTGTCATTCATGGCCATCATTCAAGCTAGTCATTGCATGATATTTCAATTTTCATAACAATTTTATGAAGACTGGTGGATTGAAGGAAGAATAAAAATGTAGTATTCACTGGTGAGAAAAGGATGTTTAGGGGCTGGGCCTTTCATTTTTATGATATTAATGATAGTCTTTGTTTTGTTTAAGCTAGTTCTGTGAAACGGATTTTACTGTGAATATTTACTTTGAAGGTAGCTAAAGAGAACAATTTCAATCTGTGGTTATCATGGATGCAAGGTCTGCATGTGTACATTAATTTCAACATAAGGACACACCCAGCACAGTAATGGCTGGGTATGTCTCATGGCAAAGAGCTGATCTGGTGAAGGAAGTGTTCATAGTCAGTGTAAAGGATTAGGTGTACAATAAAAGCTCCTTGGTCAGAACTTTCTCTGTCATGGAATTAAGAAAAAAATATGCATGTAATAAACAACCTGCTTTACAGTTTAGTCTATGATGACTCAGTAGATAGCAATCAGAAACTACGTTGATTTGGCATGTCTTCTTCATCCCTATATTTCTAATGACTAGAATAGTGCCTGATACAAAAGAGGGAATTACATGCTTTTGAATACATGAATTTTGAACACACAGTACCAACTCAATGATTATTAAAAGTACTTTATGTTTTGAATTCAATATATTCAGGACCACAACTAATATTTGAGAGGCAGAAATAGAAATCTAAAGTAAAAGCACTGGAATTCAGTTATAAGCATTTATATATTAAATGTCTATGTGCCATGAAGGATGCTAAAGACTTATTTTCTAGTGTCCAGAAGCTTGGAGAAAAGCAGGGAGCATTGTAGGTGTGAGATGGTCTCCTTGGATAAAAGTGAAGCCAGAATCCAAAATAAGTAGTCAGCATAGATAAAAAGATACAATCAGGTCAGATTGAGAAAAACAAGCCAAACAGGTCTGGATGCAAAAGATCTGAGGCTCCTGTGGTGGAAGATAAATGTCAATGTCAAAGCCTAACAGATATAGCCCTTCCTAAAGAATTGTTAATGAAGCAACTCCTGAGCAGGCAGGAAACTGCTAATCCCCAAAGGCCCCTTCCTGCCTCTTTACCCCTCCCTGGATCTCAGCCCACCTGTTTACCACCTTTTTGTCCCCCCCCCCCCCCCACTGGCATCTTCCAATCTCTGATACAGGATGAGGGGAAATTAACAAGATAGAGGAGAGGAATGTGAAGGGACAAAGAAGACTTTAGATGTATAAAAGGGATGGGACTTCCTCATCCCAGGAGTGCACCTTTTGGGTCCCCTCCTTCCTCTGGGAGTCTGTTTTTCTATCCTTTAAATAAAGCTTCTTACTTTCCGTGGTTCCTTTGCCTTGGTGTGTAAACTTCAGCATTCACAGAAGCAGGACTGAAGGTAACTGGTAACTTCAGCATTCACAGAAGCAGGACTGAAGGTAACTGGTAACCAGTGGTAACCAAAGTGTACATGGGCACATGGGGGAGCAAAGTGCACTAGTTCCAGCCAGATGAGCTCTGACCTCTCAGCCAGTCCTGCCTCTGTTCAGAGGGGAGGAGGGAAAGGGGAAGATGCTAGGCAGTGACACAACTTTCAGACTGGGTTGGAGTTCACGCCCTTGGCCAAGTCTGAAGTTCATCCTGCAGTTCAGAGGTACCTTGATGGGATCCAGCCAGGACTTGAAGTGAAAGAGACGCAAATGTGAAACTGAGATTTTCAAGGAAATAAAATGCTGACTCCTCTGGCAGTGATAAGACTTAAGGACCAAGAGCACAGGCGTCAAGTGTGACTGTCTTTTTTTGTGTTTTTATCTGTGACAGTGACAGAGTGAACAGAAGTATTAGCAAGAGAATCTAGTTCAAAGAAAGAAAGAAGATGTTGAATCTCCTTGTACACTTGCTAACTTGGTGCTAGTAACTGACCATTTAATACTGCATATGCTGATTCAGGAGGAGGAAAGTATTTGGGAGTCATCACCTTGATAAGTAATAATATAACAAACGCCTCTTGTGTGATCATATTTAGGACCACTGCAGTTAAACTCGTGATTCAGATTAGGCTTGGAGGTATGATGAAGTACAGTAAGCACATGTTTCAGAACAGATGCATTTCTTAGTAATTTATGATTGGCTGAATATTATAAGTTGTGTGATTGTATAAACAAGCTAGATGAAGAGTTGGTCTGGTAAATATTTGTTTTACAAAATAATTTGCTTTTCTTTTTTGTATCTCTTTCTGTTTCAGTTGTACTTTGTAGGCAGAGAACATTAACATTATAATCACAACTTTAAGCTTTAAATTGAAAGCATGTTACTGGTTGTCTGATCTTCTCATCCATTAGGAATGTCCACATCTGGTCAGAGGAGGGGTGCAGTGTTTGCATTCCCAGCCCTCACTGCTGAGTTAAGATGCTTTATTGGCTAGTTTACAAAACTTTGCTCTTTATAGCTACTCAATGTACAGGCTTGTATAGCATATGCCTCCCTGAAGCGGTTTCTTTCTATTCAGTCTGGTAAGAAGAGCGTCATTTATTCCACATAAAACTGTGGCATCTGGACAGCAAAACTAATCTGATAAAATCAACTACCAGCAATGACCATATTTCTGTTTTGGTTTGGGGAAATTATCTAATACTAAAAGAAGATTAAAAAGAACCAGTATTAAGTAAAATTCTGACTAACACCAAACATATTTTAATAGTTTTATTCATACATAGTTTTCTAGGGCAAAAAATCCAAATAATTGAATGTTGCTGTATAATTTTAGTGAGATACAATGCAAACACTTAAGAGGTGAAGGACATGAGTTTGGAATGAATGTCAACATTATTGTTTAAAGTGTATTTGGAGTTTGTGACAAGTCCCCATTCCCCACTTAGGTAGTGTTTCAGCAGGTCTGTGTGCATTCCAAGCAGTCACAGACACCAGAGTGCTTAGTGTGGAGCGCCTTGTAAAGGAATCCAGTGATGTTGCACACCAGGGAGGCTGGGATGCACCCTTTCACACGCTCTGGTTGTGGCATACATTGTGCTGTCTCTCATTCTAGATACCAAGGACACTGTTCTGAACAACAGGGCCACTGTCTGTGCCCTCCTGGGACTTGCATTCTAGTGCAGGAGGCACAAAACAATGTGAGCAATACTGACTGTAACAGAAGCAGAGCAGGGCAGCGAGGTGGGGATGGCTGCTGGGCGGGGGTATAGTGACAGGACCATATGTAAATTGGTACTTTTTTCTCTGTTACATACACACACACACACACACACAGTAATGATTAAATAATTATGGAAAGAATCTAGTATTTTTCAGCAAAGGCCAGAGGGGCAAGGCACAGAAAATTCTTTATTCCAAATAATTTCCTCTCAGACCACACAACTTACATTTTGTGCACAAAACTTATCGCAAACATTAGTGTTTCTACATCTGTACATGATAATACTGAAAATTCACAAGAACTTTCAGAAGGCATCTAGTGATATAGGAAACAACAATATACAGATGAAAGGTTAATTGTAATAAAAAGAGTTTCATTGATGCTATTAAACATTTATATTTTGTGCCACAATATTAATAATAAATAGGCGGAGTTGTTAGTTAATGTTACTGAGTTTATATAGTTATATATCTCTATATACCATATTGGTATATATTTACTTTCATTGACATGTTATTGACAACAAGTAGGTATGTCACATCTGAATTTTTACTTTTGAGTAATCAATGATCTCATTTTAACTGGATATGTTTTTCTTTCCCTTTTTCTTTTGCCATCAATAAATGTAGTTTACCATTACTTACTCTAACAATAGCTTATATGTTAAAGCCACCTACCTTTGCTTTTTATTCCCTTAATTTCCTATGCAGGAATAATTTATGGGCTTCTTCACTTCAATAAAAACATAGTCACTCTAAATTGGTGAAAGCATCTGAGTATTTGATTACATTCTGGAAGATCATATCATATAATTTATGAAGATTCATTTTAGCTTTGAATTTTACTTCAAAATATTAACAAGAAAAATGTAAATTTATTTAGTAGTCACAAAGATCTTATGTGAGATGAAGCCAAGAAATGCACTGGAGAAGAGAGGTGTCAATTTCAGGAGATCTGTATTGGCCTAGTCTTCACGCAACTGCACTCACATCACAAACTAATTGGAACCTTCATCTAGATTAATAAACATTATTAAAAAGAGTGTTTGATTTTGGTTGGTAAGGTTTTAACATTAGATCAAAGACTTTCCCCAAGTTCTTCTAAGTTGTACTATGGACATTAATACATGACTAATTTTATTTTGCTTATGTAAATATTGACAGCAGAAAATAAAGTAGTATGGCTCTTCTTTTATATTTGCTTGTGGACCTTAATTGCACATAAAGTTTTTTTTATTACACATATCTTTCCTTTGAATTATCCAATCATTTGTATGTACAGATCAGAGTTGGAATTTTCTGATTTATTTGCACATAATCCTAAAAAACACTTTCTAAAAAATAATCAATTTCCCTCATCCTTGTGCATGATTTATTTTTCTGATGAATTGGAAACTTCATTTAGGTAGGTATAAATATAGTCCACACAATGGAAATAAAATTTAGAATAGAACAAATTGGTTAATATAGAATTTTCCAAAGACTCAGACACATTGGAACAATGGGAGAAATTTACCAGGTCATCTGCATTCTGTAAATTATAAGTTTCTTCCTACAAAGCTTGGTGAATTTATCAAACCCCTTTATGGTGGCAGCATAACACAGAATGAACAGCTTTTACAGATGAAATTGTCACAGTTACAGACATTTTAGAGAACAAGTTGTTCTTTTTATTTTCCCCCTTTGTACAACTCTTGAGAGTTGCTATTAGGAATAGCAACCGAAAAATATACATAGGTGCATTTAATAAGCCCTCTGTCACATATCTTCTGTTGTGCAAAATATATGGGATGTGGCACAGCATGGTCATAGAGAGGATAAAGGAAGGATGCACAACCAAAAATTGAAAAGTGAAATAGAAAAGGAGGGAACTCTTCCAAACTCATTTTATGAGGCTGGTATCACCCTGATTCCAAAACCAGACAAAGGCACATCAAGGAAAGAAAACTTCAAACCAATATCCCTGATGAACATAGATGCAAAAATTCTTAATAAAATCCTGGGAAATCACATATATTAACATATTTAAAAGATAGTGCACCATGATCAAGTGGGATTCATTCCAGGGGTGTAAGGCTGGTTCAACATATGGAAATCAATAAAAGTGATCATCACATCAATATACTTAAAGATAAGAATCACAGATTATCTCAATAGATGCAGAAAAAGCATTTGACAAAATTCAGCATCCATTCATGCTCAAAACATTAGAAAAACTAGAGATAGTGGGAAGATACCTCAACATTATAAAAACTATGTTAACCCAAGGCCAACATTACTCTAAATGGAAAAAAATTGAAAGCATTCCCCATAAAAACTGGAACAAAACAGAGATACCCTCTTTCACCACTCCTATTCAACATCATCCTTGAAACCCTAGCCAGAGCAATTAGACAAAAGAAAGAAATTAAAGCGATATAGAAAGGAAAAAAAGAGCTCAACTATTCCTATTTGCCAATGACATGATTCTATCTTTAGAAGACTCAGAAAACTTTACCAGAAAGCTTCTAGTACTCATAAATGTATTCAGCGAAGTAGCAGGTTATACAATTAGCACCTATAAATCAGTTCCATTTCTACACACCAATGATGAGTCAGCTGAAAGAGAAATCAGGAAAATTATTCCATTCACAACAGCCTCAAAGAAACAAAAAAAAACCTTGAGAATCAGTCTAGCCAAAGAGGTGAAAGATCTCTACAATGAAAATTACAGAACACTAATGAAATAAATTGAAGTCCTTAGAAGATGGAAAGATTTCCTATGTTCTTAGATATGCAGAATAATATTGGCAAGATGGCCATACTACCAAAAGCACTATATAGATTTAATGCAATTCCTATTGAAATCCCAATGATGTTTCCACAGGAAAAAAAAAAAAGTTATGAAGTTCCTTTGGAAAAACAAGAGGCCCAGAGTAGCCAAGGCAATCCTTTTCTAGAAAGGTGACACAGGAGGCATCACAATGCCAGGCCTTAACCTATACTGCAGAGCTGTAGTCACCAAAATGGCATAGTATCAGCACAAAAACAGGCAAGAAGACCAATGATATGGAATAGAAGACACAGAGACAAACTGTCATAAATAGAGTTATCTCATACTGAACAAAGGTGCCATAAACATACATTGGAGAAGTGACAGCTGCTTTATCAAATGGCGCTGAAAAGACTGGAAATCCATATATGTAGTAGAATAAGACTAAACCCTTGTATCTCACCCTGCACAAAACTCAAAGTGGATCAAGGACCTAGGTGTTCAACCAGAGACTCTCTGCCTACTGAAAGAAAAAGTAGGCCCAGCTCTCCACCATGTCAGCTTAGGAACTAACTTCCTCAATAATTCTCCTAAAGTGCAAGAAGTAAAATCAAGAATCAATAAATGAGATTGTATCAAACTAAAAAGCTTCTTCATAGCAAAGGAAACAATCAAGAACATGAACAGAGAATGGGAGAAAATCTTTACTACCTGCATTCAGAACATTAATTTTCAGGATATAAAATTAACTCAAAAAACTTAATACCAAAAAGCAAAATAATCCAATCAATAAATGGACAATAAAGGAACGGAACAGGCACTTCACAGAAGAAATATGATCAAAAAAGTTTAATGTTTATGAAAAATGTTTAACATATCTATCAATTACAGAAATGCAAATCAACACTACACTGAGATTCTGTCTCACTCCAGTCAGAATGGCAATGATCAAGAATATAAGTAATAGGAAATGTTGGCGAGGAAGTGGGGAAAAGGTTCCCTATACATTGCTGGTGAGACTGAAAATTGGTGCAACCACTCTGGAAAGCAGTGTGGAGATTCCTTAAAAAGTTTGGGATGGAACCACCATTTGATCCAGTTATCCCTCTTCTCTGTTTATACCCAAAGGACTTAAAATCAGCATACTACAGTGACACCACCACTTCAATGTTTATAGCAACTCAATTTACTATAACCAAGGTATGAAACCATCCTAAGTGCCCTACAACAGATAAATGAATAAAGAAAATGTGATACATACATACAATGGAATATTACTCAACCATAAAGAAGGATGAAATTATGGCATTTGCAGGTAAAAGGATGGAGTTGGTGAATATCATGCTAAGTGAAATAAGCCAGTCCCCCAAAAATAAAGCAGACTGTTCTCTCTGATATATGGATGCTAACCCACAACAAAGGAGGAAAAGTTTAGAAGTTCATTCGATTAGACAAAGTGGAATGGAGGGAATGAGAGGAGGATGGGAATAGGAAAGACAGTAGAATGAATCAGACGTAAGTTTCCTATTCTTATGTATGAGTGCATAACTGATGTAACTCCACATCATGTACAACCACAAAAATGGGGTCATCATTGGAATAAGTTATACTTATTCTATGTATGTATAATAATAGGTCAACATACACTTTACTGCCATCTGTATATAGAAGGAAGAAATAAAAGTGAACAGTGTGAAAACAGCTAACTCAGGACACAGAGCATAAATAAATTTCCTGACGCTTGCGCACAGAGGGTGGCTTAGTAGAAGGACCATAGGATATGCCCACACCACATCTGATCTGTAACCACACCTCATGGACCCACACCACATCTGATCTGTAACCACACCTCATGGACCCACACCACATCTGATCTGTAACCACACCTCATGGACCCACACTGCATCTGATCTGTAACCACATCTCATGGATCCACACTGCATCTGATCTGTAACCACATCTCATGTGATCAATAATTTGACACACACCTTCCCTTTCATATCTACTCCTACTGACCTGTGCACCTTTTCACTGATAATTGTGGCTATAAAACAGGGCCTTCACATAAGAAGGGGTACATAGAAACAGGAGCAGTTAAGGACAAAACTCCTGGGTGCTAAATTAATAAGAGATTTTTAGTTAAAATTTCAATAATTCATTGAATTCTCACTGTGTATTTGTAATTTTCTAAACTATGTGTACTAATAGATACTAATTTTTTGATTAGCAAAATTAAATTCACTGGCTAGGCTATCAAACTTATCCAGAAGTTGATATTTAGGATCCCTATAACCAAATAGTGCATAAAAATCATTGCCTATGTTGAAATAGATGCAGTTTACTTAACATTTAAAGAAAAATTGAACATCAGAATTTGTATAAAGATGTAAAATGAGAAATCTGAGGTCATTAGAAACACTTATAACTGAGGTAAACCAAAGAAGAAAGAGAAGACACGGTAAGCATGATTTTTAGGGATAAAGTAGAGAAAAATCAATGAAAATGACTGTAGTGGGGTTTAGGAAAAGGAATGTAGCAATTTTTCAATATCTGTACATAATTAAAAATGCATACTAAGCTTTAAAGTCTTCTGGTGAAATTAAAATCAACTCTATTTACTCCCGTTTTTCCTTCATTGAGATAAAATAATATTATAGGAATGCATAATGTGATCATTTATGTAAGCAATTTGCATTAAGATAACAATTCTGAGTCTTATTATCTCTGTTTTTCTAGGAGAGTCTGAAGTTAATTTTTACATCAATATACAAAAGAAATAAAATTTGCCAATTTACTTTTACTTCTAGTTCTGCATTAAAGCAACTCATTAGTTTTTTAAAAAAGACAAAAACTCATTGAAAATATACAGCTTATTATTTATATAGTTACCTCATAACAAAAATATGTTCAATATTATTAGCTAATAGAGAAATTAGAGAAAATGAAGATGTGAACTTAAAAGCAAGTATAATTTTACTGTCCAAATAAACATGTTAAAACTACAGTATTCTTTTAAAATATGAGGCAGTTTTACAGGGTAACACAATTTTAATTTTAAATATTTACTTTCTAGTATTTCATATAATATGTATTTTCACTGATTATTATATAGGAGTAAATAACCAGTATGTATAACCAGATGTGCGAAAAGTCATGTAGCCTTTAACAGATTTTCTTCATTAATATGTTTCAGTGCAGGGTAAATATTATAGTCATCTTGTCCTCAAAAGATCCTTAAAATGGAACACTTTGAAAAGTACTCTTAAATCCAGCTATAGGACTTACTCAAATTCCATGCTCTTGAAATTGTGAAGATGAAAGAAAGACCCATCTCACAGGAAAAATCCCCTTACGTGAATTAAGTGTAGTTTGACAGTTTACAAATGTAGAGACATTAGGATAAGTGGCCACATGTGTATACACATGTTTGGTGTTAAGACCATAAAGCAAACATTAGCCATCAAGGACATCAAATTGATTTGGGAGCACATGTCTTCCAAGACACTACAGAATCTGGGCAACAGCTTGGGAAATACTCAGACCAGTGCTTATAAAGTATGTCTTACCCTCAGTTGCTAGACGTCGTGTGATATGATGTACTCTGACTACCTGATTCTTCATCCCTATCTTTGATAGCACTAAGAGGTAAAAATTACGAATTCTGGGTATCCTCAGTGATCTATGTCACGAGAAGACAGCAACCCGTTAGCTTTGTCAAGCCCAGCTGTCTGCTGCCACATTGAGACCCCTTGGGCAAGAGTGGCTCTCATGCATTACTTCACATGCAGCCTCCACCACCGCTGTCACATAGGGTGACATACCCACACAGATGCATACAGCATGTTCCCCCTCGGCGCAGCCGAGTGTCTCAGGCAGCTCAGGACAACAACTGTTGCTTTGTTTGGTTGTCATGGTTTCAAGCAGATCTTTCCAACTTGCTATTTCTGTCTACAATGAGGTCTGTACAGTTGTGATTATTGAAATAATTTATACCAAAATATCAACGAGTTGATTAGTTAGAACAGTGGTTTTCCCATTTTCTTTCCTTGTTTTGTTAAAGTTTCTTTTTGTTTTTTGCACAAATCTTGCACAGATGAAGCAAATAGAAGGGAAGAGTGAGTAGGACGGAGAGGACAGGAGCTTTACTTTCTTTCATGACTGTTTGATTCTCAAGCAGTGCCCCAGGCACTCAGTGCAATACCTGAGAAGTCTGCTGATGCCCAGGGTGGCAGCAAAGACACGACTCTTCTCTTCCTGGGCTGGGCTACTCCATTGATGAAGCCATTATTGCAGTTAATCAATGTTTAGGAAGGTTGCTTGCTAACATTCAGGCACAGAACATCGCCCCCAGGGAGATGTTTTTGAGGATTTTTTGGTGTTTGTGAGGAGCTAGATGCTGCTAGTCTTTCCTAGTCCTAAGCACGAGGCAGCGTTTGCCCTTGAGGTGAGGATGGGCAAACGTCTAGCTTAGGACTCATGGACCACCATTAGGAAGCGATGCACCAGATGAACTTCAGGGAGCGACATCACCTAGGAATGAGCCAGGGCATTGTTTCTAACAGGCTTGGCTTTTACTGTTTCCCCCTCCATAGGATGGCAAGGTTGTCTGTGGATACTGAGAAATAGAATTCTGGCTCTGGTCCTTGGACTACCACATGGACACATCATCCTCAGAACCAAACACCTGCCTTTTCCTGGAATTTGGGGAGAGCAATCTTATCTGCCCTAGAGCTGAGCATCTGAGTTTCTTTCCTTTTCTTATTCACATGGGCAGAAATTCACATAATAAAGGCCATCCTTCAGTCTTCATTTCGCAAATAGAAAAAATGTATTAAATGCATTCCTGATGAAGCAGAACACTTAGCACTTAGGTACAATGTTGAACAAGGCTGCTTTTCATGTAAGGTTTAAAGAGCTGCTCTCTTACTTTACTTTGAACTCAATCTCCGTGAGAAGCGGGAACAGACTAACCTGCTGCAAATTGTCTTGAGTCCCAGTGCTCTAAATTGGGAACATAACTGGGGAATGAATCTCGGAAACTTTTGTTGAGGAGAACCATATTGAAAATGCAGTTCAGTTTGTCCAGTGGCATAAGGAATGTTGCTAAACATAGCGTATGTAAAGCCTACCCTGTAATTTTAAAACATCGTTAAAAATGCTTTCATTATTTCTAAGAATGCTGGATAAGAAACTCATTATTTGTTAGGCAAAAGCTCTATGTCGCTGATGGGCCATGGTTTTCTGTTGGTTATTATCTTGGGCCTTTGTTAGCACCAGATCTAAGGAAGAGATAAGGAAAACCACAGGGTACAGGTGTTGTGCACAAGGCACTCATCTGGTTGGTCTGGTGGTATCATCTCGAAGAAGAGATACAAACAAGGGAGTCTAGCCCTTAAATAGTTTGCAGAACTGGAATGCTACCCTATTTATGGAGAGATGAAGAAGATGGAGCTACTCGATTTTTTTGACTAGAATGTGTCTCTTGACCCAGAGCTAGGGAAGCAAGAGGCTGATAAGATATGATTGGTCATAGAAAAGATATGTTTATGCCCCCCACACCTTATCTGACCATCCTTATCTTTTTAAAATGCTCAATTCCCTTTGATTTTAATGTGTATATTTTTATTTCCAATTATGTGGAGGCTCCTAGGGGTTGGGCTCCTCAGCAGAGTACTTACAGAAAGTCTCGCTGTAGGCCTGCAACCAAGCAGTTAGTTCCCTGAGTGTGATGTGGCCAAAAATGTTTTGCAACTGCAGACCTGAGGATCCTGAGAGGCTAATGTTAGGGTTAACCATGAGGATGAGCATGTTATGAAAATGGGAAGAAAAGAGTGAGTAAATAATTTTGTTTAGAGCATGTTATAAAAATTCAGCTGCGTGTTTTCCTCTCATCTTCCAAACCCTCACATCTTTATGATTAGGTAATTTTGTCTGCTACTTCAGGTTTTATAATTTGGTCTGTGGATTGCTTTGACAATGCTGGTGACTAGATTTTTTGACAGGTGCTCTTCCTCACTGTGGAATGTCTCAGCTCGTGTAAATTTCATCAACTGCAAATCCACCAGTGACATCTTGGGACACAGTCTCACAGGAGTGATTTTCTCCCCCTCTTCCATGTAACTCACTGGCAAAGTCTAAGGCAAGCAGCTTCCCTTGCCACCTATTTTGGTGGCCCACAGGCTCATTTCTAGTTTAGCCTACTCACAGAAGAGCTTAATGCCAGGGGTGTGGAGGACATTCACCTTATGCCAGCGCCCGCGCCAGCACAAAGGGAAACCGAGTCAGGCGAGGGAGCCATGGATGAAAATCACTCACACACACACACACACAGAACAAGGCAAGAGACTCCTTTATTGAGCTCACACTCACACACACACACCACAGCACAGCACAGCACAGCATAGCCCAAGGTAAGAGAGACTCCCTTCATTTTGCTCAGGTCCCTCTTTACATATGCTAAGAGGCCCTTTGTCCTCCAAGTGCTACAGGGTGCATCTATTAGCATCTGGTGACTATGCTATAAACATCCTGTGGCTATTCACAGGAATGCGGAACTTGTTACAAGATGGAACTATGGCCAAAGCCATATGATTGACAAACCTGATATTTGTTGCATATTATGTACTGTGGATGTGCTCAGGCCAGCTCTCTCTCACAACCTTACACTCCCAACTCTGGGCAAGCCTGGGACTTTGTTCCTCCTCCCTCTTTCCCTCTCTCCCTCCTTCCCCCACTGCCCTCTTGTCTCCATGCTCTGCAAAGACAACTCTCTGGGATTCAGCAGATCTCCTAAGCGCAAAGCCACCTTCGAAGCTCTTTGATGCCAAATACCCTTTCACTTTGTCCTACCCATAGTAATCTGATTCCTTACTCTCTACCAACTCCACTCTGATCAGTTCTTTCTCACTTATAGAGGAAGCACCAACTGAGAATCCTACAACCATAATGGATAAAATCTTGTGTCCTAAGGATATGCGCACTCACAGTTCTTCCTCTTGTTGGACTTTCAAAAGTGCAAACAGCATTTTGGGTTCCTTCTATCAGCTCCTGTCATTCTTCTCATTTATTTAGACTTTTACCAATATTGTTAAGCCATTTTCCCTAACATCTACCATTTTATTCTTGTAAACTATTCCCGTCCCACTATTCATAGAAAATGGATGCTCTTACTTCTTTGTGACTCCAAGGTCTACTCTTTCCACCCCAGTGAAGGTGCATTTGTGTCCAGCCTTAATGCCCAGCAGCAGAAATTGTTCTTCTCTTATTTGGAAGGGACACTCTTCTTGTTGATCTCTAACGTAATCTTTTTTTTTTTGGTTTCCTCAACTGCATTTCATTCCAGAAAATTATGAATGCACAGCTTTGAAAACTTTCTAAGTTTTTAGTTTAGATATTCACTTTACCAGATGTCTGTAAATTTTTTTCTTTGTTCATAAATTCCATCTGCCTTAAAACTTCTAATTTCCTTTTATGTGTTTGAGCCAAACAAAGGGATTTCATGTTGAGACTAAAGCTTTTTATGTCTAACTAATCTTGGAATATGGGCTAATCTGTTGTATTCACTGGTGAAGTGGCTCAGATCATCCTTAAATAATCTATACTTGATGCCTCCACTTTTTTTTTAATCTATTGTTATTTTTCTGTCACCATCTGGATCTTATGGAGAGGATCCTATTCAAATTTTGGGTCATGAGTTATAGATATTTATAGGAAAGAACTTGAAAACTTAATGGAGGCATGAAAGCATGTATCAGTTATTGAAAATAAACATAAGTCCTCAACAATTGCTGTCAGTATTTGGGGGGATAGCAGCCATTCATGGGGTGATCATTTGAGCAATTCCTTTTTTTTTTTTTGGTACTAGGGATTGAACCTGGGGGCAATTTCCCACTGAGCAAGCACTTTTTACTTTTCATTTTGAAACAGGGTCTCACTAAGTTGATGGGCCTCACTAAGTTGCTTGAGGCTGGCCTTGAACTTGCAGTCCTCCTGTCTCAGTTTCCTGAGCCACAGGGATCACAGGAATGTGCCACTATGCCAGTGGTAATTACTTTATTCATGAAGATCAAAGTGTGTTTGGCAACCCAGAGAATGGTGGTGATCCTGGAAGAGGACATCTGTGAGCAAGAGTAAGGGCAGAAGGCAGGCTGGCGATGGGAACTGGGAACGCAGAGCTTGAGGCACAGTGAGAGGTAAGGCAGGAGCAGCTGCTAGAGGCTTTGGGGTCAGGGGTGGAAGAGTGCCTTGAGAGAAGACGCGTAACCGTCACGCTTCGCTGGACCCTCTGCCAGTTCCCCAGTGTTCTGGCACCTTCCATGAGGTAGAATGCCATGGAGTCTTTCGAGTCTAAGGAGCAGTGGAAACGAGGCGGCCAGAGGACGTGGATTGCCTTCTTTCTTCACTTAGGGCAAGAATTATAAAAAGACAAGCTTTTCTCTATAGCTGGTACTTTTTGTTTTTCTGGTTAACTACTTTCTTCTTTTTAAAAATTTTGTTATGTTTTAATAAGGCTTGAATCCAGGTGCACTTTACTATTGAACTACATTCATAGCCCTTTTTATTTTTCATTTTGAGACAGATTCTCACAGAGTTGCCTAGGTTGGCCCCAAACTTGCTGTCCTCCTGCCTCGGTTTCCTGAGTTGCTGGGATCATAGGTTCACGCACCACACCTGGATACATTTATTTATTTATTGTTTTGGCAAAGGGAAATGAGGGTTAGAGGCAAGAGGCAAAGTGGTTCTTAGGTTGCACCGTCTGCTGTGGCCAGATTTTGCTTCAATTGAATTGTTTAGGAACTGGTTTTGCTCCACAGATCCGATCCCATGTCTCAGAATTCCCTGCATGGGGTTTGTGTTCCTCTTGAGAGAGGCAGTTATTTTGGCTTTCACTTTCTGTTGATTCTCATACATATGTCATATGTTGAGGCATTTATGTAAAGGTTAGTATTTTGTGCTAAATTCAGGGTTTCTGGGCTTCCTAAAAAAGAATTAATTTGAATATCATACTCCAAGAATTTTTATTTTATTTGTTTTTTTATTTTTGTTTTCCTCAGCTTGAAATAATAAATAAATACCAGGGATTAAACCTAGAGGCGCTTAACCTTTGAGCAACATCCCCAGCTATTTTTGTATTTCATTTAAAGACAGGGTCTCACTGAGTTGCTTAAGGCCTTGCTAAATTGCTGAGGCTGGCTTTGAACTTGTAATCCTCCTGCCTCAGCCTCACAAGGCACTAGGATTACAGGTCTATGCCACTGTGCCAGGCTTCCCAAGAATTTGTTTGAAATTCCCCAAGAATTTCAGTGCATTTACTCACCAGGTAAAGAAAGTTTGAGCTTTTAAATTAACAATAATGAAGCCAGGCACAGTGGCGCACGCCTGTAATCCCAGCACTTTGGGAGGCTGAGACAGGGAATCCCCAGTTCAAAGCCAGCATCATCAACCATGAGGCACTAAGGAACTCAGTGAGACACTGTCTCTACATAAAACTCAAAATAGGGCTGGGGATGTGGCTCCATGGTCGAGTAACCCAGAGTTCATTTCCCGGTACAAAGGAAATAAACCAACCAAC
The DNA here is from genome assembly GCA_004024805.1 of Geosciurus inauris. Taxonomy (NCBI): domain Eukaryota; kingdom Metazoa; phylum Chordata; class Mammalia; order Rodentia; family Sciuridae; genus Geosciurus; species Geosciurus inauris. The sequence continues at coordinate 19,443 of PVHX01000477.1, read as the reverse complement.
AAACAATAAGGGTAATAATTAAAACAACAATAGGTGCTGACCAGGGTAGCCGTAAAGTGTTCCTCAGCTTGACTGTCTTTAGACAGGCTTCTTCCTGATTCTAGTCCTGAGCTCCCTTTTCTTAGAACATTTACTTTAGAAAATATGTAATTGTACATCTTTTTCTCTGTCCTTTGGGATGTCAATCCTTTTAAAAGTCTTTTGCCACTTTTATAACCCAGAAATGTCTTGTGCAAGAAGCTCGGAAATACCCTTTCACATGTAATGGAGGTAGAGCTTCTGGGTTCCTGCCCTTGAGGGAAGGAGCCTAACTTTAATGTGTGCCAAATAGCAAACAGAAATGGTCTAATAGCAGAAATAAAAGCATTGTGAACCCAGAATAACTCCATGTTCTCCGCACATTGACCCACGTCCCCAATGATGTCCTTCAGTACTATTCCACTATTTTACCCAGGGCTTGAAGCCCCCTGCCTTTTATTTTAGTAGAATTGAGTTCTGACTGAGTTCTGGTCTCTCTCCCCTATTGCCATAGTCTTGGATGATCTTTTTCTGTTTAATTGTGTCCAATGAAAGTTTTGCTTCAACATATTACTTACATAGAACTCAGGGCTTGCCGAGGCTGTGCAAACCAGAAATTCATTTACTAAGCACTGCTTTTGCTTTTACTCTTCATATAAGACAAACAGACCCAGAGAGATTAGGCCAGTTGCTCCAGCCTGGCCTGCTCACGTGGAGGAGAGCTGACACTGGAGGCCAGGCTGTGTGACCCACAGCCTGTGCTCCTAAACCCAATACCACAGAGTCATCTGAAGGGGTCCTAAGCTCACAAATATTGACAGGGAATTGAGGAACTAAAAACTGAAGACACACAAATAAAGAAAATGGTGCTGGAAACAGAATAACTCAAGGTATATCAATATGAACGGTCCAGACTTTGGAGACAGATTTGATCTAAAAATGACTGATGGGCATAGATCTGAGGCTAGAGACTGAAGAAGACAAAAGGTGTCACTTGCCTTTTGTCTTGGTCAGATTGTTTCAGAGCAGTGAGGTAAATATTCAAAACTTGGGGAGAAGAGATTCCCTCTTGAACAAAGTTAACTTAACAACTTAGGTGACATCTTGACAATGTTATGAATTTTTATATATTTTATGTGTATTGATATATTATCAAATTGCATCTGCTGTTGTCTGGTAGATTTGGTGTGCCTCTATTTTGAAGGAAGTGTTTTCAGTGAGAGGATATTGATAAATAAGGTGGCTACCCTTCCATAAGAGAATCTTGTCTTTAAAAAAAGCAGAACATAGCTGGGAGACTTGAGTGTTTTTGAGCAGTGTTCTTTTTCTCCTGATGCCCTCTTTTGTTTTGTTAGCCAATATGACCCAACTCACCCATGATCTTTACGGGTCAGTACTTCTCAGAAGAGGAGGCCAAAGGCTTCCTTGGTGGTCTTTAGCAAATCTGTAGTGTTGGGTGTGCTGACCTGTGGCCTGATCTGTAATCCCAGCTGCATCTGCTAAATACAGTTTAAATAAACTTTGTCCCTAGGTAATGAGCTCTGTTACTCTGTTACTTACTCAGTTCTGAATCTTGCTCAGCTGGTTTATATTAGTACATGCTCTTTGAACACAATGGTGTATAAATATGTGTCAAGAGTAAAATATTAAGCAAAAGAAAGGAAGAAAGATCACTGACCTTCAGTGATACCTGTCCATGGATCCCTTCGGTGTTCTCTGCTCCTCAGCACTGATTCCTCTTCAGCTCCGCCTTTAATTACCCATTGCAATTCTAACCCACTCTGGCCTCTCTGTTGCTCTGTCTTGTCTTCCTGCACAAACTCCATCTCGGGTGATCTCAACTGTGCACTTTTCTCTAACCCTGCAACCCAGCACCTGGGAAGAGGTGTGTCAATAGAGGCCTATCCTGGTGTGTATGGGTCCCCACTTGCTCTGAGGCCCTCAATACCACGCATGCCATTTTACCACATTTCTCAGGCCCAGGCCACTCATGCAGCCTCTGAAACATCATGTCAACGCTCTGCCCACCCTCGTTCTCCTCCTGCCAGCTGTTTGATGACCATTTCTAATTAATGGAAAATTATAGCCAGATGCCGGGAGAGCCTCATTGTTCAGGAACAAACTGAAACATAGCCTTGCTACTCCAGATGTTATCTGCTTGCAACAGCACGGGCAGTACCTGGAAATTAGTTAGAAATGTAGCCTCCAGGGCCCTAACTCAGAACTTCTGAATCAAAATCTATACTTTTCCAGGGCCTGGCTGGTTTTTGTGCATACTAAAGTTGGAGAAGCCTCTAGTAAGTGAAGACACAGAGTGGTTCTGTTCACTTGGAAAAGCAGCTTATTAGTCTGAGCAAGGGGCATTTCTATTTTTTTTTTCACCCTCTCATCCCGTTGATACTTGCCCTGAGATTACCCATTCCTTCTGCGTGCATTCAGTTACTCTTAATAGCAATTTGCACTCTGCATTCACATTTCTTTATTAATCCCTTATGTTTACCCAGGTAAAAATCAACACAACAGTCACTGTCGCGTGTGTGTGTGTGCGCGTGTGTGTGCGTGTGTGTGAGAGAGCCAGACTTATCAGAAAAGAGGTTTATAACCAGTGTGCCCTTTTCTTCATCTAGCACTTTCTCTTCAACCCCTTGATGGGGCTCAGCTGGATGTGGTTCTGTGTCCACCCACTGCCTTCCGGTTTCCAATCACATCCCCTCACACCTCTGATTTCTAAAGAAAGTAGGCAGATCTTGAGGGACATGCAAAACAGTCCAATTTTCAAAACTGCACAGAACAATAGTAGAGACTCTCAGATGTTATAAATAGAATGGATATATGCTTCAGATGACATGGTCTTCCCTGATCTACTAAAAGGTTTATTTCCTTCTTTCTTTTAGTTCATATGGAAATTACTCATTACAGAAATAAAATATCTAGCCATTCTTTTCTTTTACCCACCCGAGGATAGACTTGTGCTTACATCAAAAGGTATTCTTAAATTATGAATAAACAGGATGAAGTTAAGGAGCTTTTCTACCCTTTTATCCTTGGGATTTTATCCTTTATTTAACTCTAATGTCTCTTTAGGCTTATGAGCAAAATTGGTTTTTTACCACTTCTATTATTTGAATATCTGTTAGAAGTGGCTGTATGTATTAGGAGAAAGAAGAGAGGATTTCTTAATCCTTTTCTTTGTTATAGAGTTCAGAAGTTGGAAAGCTTGACCCAATTTTATTCTCAAACACTGCTAGGGGTTTTCCAAATGCCTGTATATGTATAATTCCCTACTTTTTTCTGCCAGTGTACGCAGGGACAACTGTTCAATTACTGATTGTTCTGCTGATTATTGTAGAAAGACAACTGGGAAAAAGTAATGTATACCCATTACAGCTGTGTTTTCTCAGGGTTCAATTACTACCCTTCAAGGAAAACAGAAAGATCCTAAGATTGAATTTTAAGAGGCTTTATAATTTATCTTGTTAGTATACTCCAGTTTTAAGAAATTCACTATGCACACTATTATAAAATCTTTTGTCAAGAATTCTACTTTTCATCTTGAAAATATTGAGAATTTTTAGCAATAAGTCTGAGGAAACACTGATAAAATGGAGACCGGTAGAAGTAGGTATCAGGGGATAGGACACCAAAAACAGGCCACAAAAACAGAAATAGACAGGAGCTTCTGCACAGGAAAGACTCAAGTACCACAGTGGAAAGGAGCCCATGCAGTGGAAACAGTGTTTGCAAACTGTAATTTGATAAGAGATTTAATTCCAAAGCATCCAGAAAATTCCTACCAACTCAGAAGAAAGCAAACTAACAAAATTAATAACCCATTTAAAATAGACTAGAGACTCGAGTAGCCATTTCTCCAAATAAGACATACATGTGGCCAAAAGGTAGATGAAAATGATGCTCAATGTCATCAGCCATCAGGAAAGTACAAATCAGAACCATGGTGAGATATCTCATGTATGTCAGGACGGCTGTGATTGAAAAAACAGAAGCTGGCAAGTGTTGGCATGAGTGTGTGAGATTGGAACACTTGTGCACTGGTAGAAATGTAAAATGGTGCAGTTCCTATGGAAAGCTATAATGGTTCATCAGAAAATGAAAAATCCCACCTCTAGGTATTTATCCAAAAGAATAATAATCAGTACATTGAGGAGATAGGAGTGTTATTATGGGGTTTTTTTTTTTTTTTCAGCATTATTCACAGTAGCCAGGTATAGAAGCAACTTAAATGTTCATAGAAAGCTGAATGGATAAGAACTATGGTATATACATAAAATGACATATTATTGGATCTTAAAAAAGAAAAGATTCTGCAACATTTGACACCATGAACTTTGTGGATGGTACACTAAATGGAATGAGACAGTGGAAGCAAATACCGCATGACTCTGCTTCTACGAGAGATCTAAATTAGTTAAATTCACACAGAGGTGGGTGCTCGGTAGGTGCTGGGAAAGGGGGAACAGGGAGTTAGTGATCAACAGGCCTAAGGTTTCAGTCAAGCAAAATGAATACACCCTAGAGACATGTTGTAGAACACTGTGCTTATAATCAACTGTAACCTGTTGTGCTTAAAGTTTTGTTGAGAATAGATCTCATGTTAAGTGTTCTAACTACAATTAAAAAAAATAAAATTATAAAAAAAATGAAAAGGGAGAAAAAAATTTGATGCTATTTTTGGTGATTTTATGAAACAAATTTCTGACTTTTGAATCAGTGATTCTATTTCTAGTATATAAATAACATCTGATTCCTAGGAAGCATTAAAAGAAATTTATTGTGTAAAACAAACAAACAAACAAAAAACCCCAGAAGAAAACATAAAAAATCTAAAACAGAGCAAAATGAATAGTTATAAGGCTCAAGCTGGCCCAATAATACTACCTAGTCTGGGACTCTTTGATCTCTCAGGTAGTATAAATATAAATATAGATGCAGATATATGTTTTCCATTTTATTCATATTTCTTTCATAGATGTGGACACTGAAGTTGAGATGGATTAACTGTCTTGCCAAGGATTGCATATTTAGCAGTTACTGAAAGGGCTACAAACCAGTAATATCTAAATCCAAAGTTTAACTTTCAGGGGCTGGGGTATAGCTCAGGGGTGGAGCGCCTGCTTAACATTTGCAGGGACTTAGGTTCCATCTTCAGCACCAAAAGCAAAAGGGTGATTAAGTTTACCTTCCTTCTACCCGTGTTCATTTCACCCCTTCTATTGTCATCCCTTCTATTCTGTTTAGCTGCTAGAGTAGAAACACCACCTGCTCACAATAAGTTCCACTGTTTTCAACTAGTATTCGAGCTTTTATTTAGGAACTTCTGGCTAACACCATGCAATCTTCATGTACTGACTTACTTGGTCTCCATAAAGAAACAGCAGTAACACGATGGCTGGACTGAGTGTCCCAACAGGTATACTATCTGAGACTAAAGATTAACCCTGCATTTTTTTTTTGCAAGAATTGAAGTTATTTTCTAGTGACTGTAGTCAAAAATCTGATCCTATAAAGAGTGACACCCCAAGTAAGGCATCAAGCAGTGTCATAGCCAGCCTCTTCCACTTGTTGATTCCTTGTTCCTTCATCACTTCTGCCACTGTAAAGACAATCCATCCTGTTTGTGCCCCAAACTTTTTGATGTGAACTGACTTAAGAGATCAGTAGTTGCTAGACATAATCGATATACCATGTAAAAACAAAACAAAACTATTGAAGATGTAGTGTGTAATGAGGGATTTGTCTTAACATGATTACTTACACAACATTAAGGGAAACTCACTTCTCCCAGTAGTATTTTTAAGTATAAATTAATAATATACATATTATTTCATTGTTAATAGTTAATAATGCCAAAAGGCCTTTCAGAAATGCTCCCAGAGTTGCTCACGATGAGATTTAGGTCATCAGATAGACTGTGTGTTGTGTTTTAAATGTTCTCCCCATCTGGCAGATTTGAGCCCCACACTTGGCTTACTTAGCAGGTGGCACCTCCGGGAGTCACCTGCTCTTCTAGCTTTCTGTTGTTTATTTGTAAAAAGGAGCCGTTGGTGGTTCTTAGGACTTAGGATTGTTTTAGGAATGAATGAAGTAATGTTTATAAATGTCATACCACAAAGCTGGGTTCATGTGCACATGTGCACATTAAATTTTAGGAACTTCATGTACTAGCTTTTCTCTCCAACAGAAAGACTGCAAAATACATGAGAGTCTTATTTTCAGCATGAAAATGCTTATTTATTTGAAAAACTTTGTTTTTTTCTTTTTTTTTTATGCTATACTTTTGGGAGTTGTCTTGTGTCATTTTAATATTTTATGGGAGGATCAAATTCATCACCTACATCCCTTGGAGGAGTGGTCCCCTACCTTCAGGCCTCTCCCCAGCCTCAGTCACCCTTCTGAGCCAGGGAGTACATGGCGGCTGTAGCTCTGGGAGGAGATGGAAGGTCAGTGAGGTCTCTGTGAGTCTTGCATGTGTTATGCTAAATGGACATTATACTATTTTAAACTGATACTGAAATCTCTATGCTTTGGGGTTGCATTGATTATTTCATACTCTTCAGGATATCTAAGATCAATGAACTGATCCTCCAGAAGCCCAGATGATGTATAAAACAGATATATTTTGAAAGTTGAAATCCTTTGAGCCTAACACTATGTTATTAGCATTTGTGGTGGTTATGCTTTGTGTTATTTACTAATATTGGAGAGTTTGATCTTTTATGTAATGACGGAATTGCTCACATCTTGGAATGCTTCTTAGAAGTTTGAATTGATCCAAAATGATAAAATTGGTTATAAAACCGTGTTAATTGATGCTTAAGATACAGCAAAAATATTTTTAAAATGATAAAATCAACTCTGTTTTTTATTCTATTGCCCCTGAATATAAACAATATTTATAAATAACAAAAATTGTGTGCAAAATATAATAGCACTGTTTTATGAGAAAATTGGAGAGCTATATTAAATGTGCTGAATTCCACCTTTGCAAAGCAAATCCTGAATTTCAATAGTATATCTGTATACCAGATGGTTCTATGATCCTAATAGCACTTGTTTCTCTGTGACATAGCTTAAAAAGAAACTTACATTAAATAAACCTAATCTATATGAACACATATTTCACTATTTTATGACACATAGCCCAGCACATTGCATACCTTAGCTAGCTTTTGGCTGTTTCTACTGAATCCCCCAACCAGTGGGATCCAGGAGAATTTGCACACTGAGTGTTTGTGTTCATACCACATGAAAAAGCTCTGGACATAACCTTGTACAATGCTTTCTGATTGCTACCAAGTAATTCTTTGCAGACCTGTGAATCAAAACTGTGGCTGACTTTCAGCAATGTGATTTTCATGTTGTAGAAATATAGTTTAATAAAGGTTCGTCAGTGGATGATTAAAAAGAATGATTTTGTGTTGGACAATTAGAACAGCAGCTCGACAAGAAAGCAGATTATTAGCAGTGTTGTGTCTGTTTGTGTGTGTACATTTTATTTGGTAGGGGATGAAGTTTTTTGATATATAAAAATGACGGTTTTTGGTTGTTATTTAATTCTTCTAAAGTGTCATTTGGCCTTGACTTCTATAAGCAAATTTGCTTTCTACTTTCCACTGCACTGTTATTTTATATCACACATTCCTGGGTTAATATTCTCACTAAAGTGAAACATGGAACAAGTGGGCCAGAAAGTTTAATGGGATTTCTGCAGCAATGAGATCCAGTGAAGAACCTAGGAAAAGAGATATTTTAAAAATGTACTCTTTGACATAAAGGGAAAATAACCATTTAAAGAAACTAAGAGAAGAGTTAGGAATCTGGGGTAAGTTTTTGGTTCTCTAAATATTTTGCATTTGACTGATATCACTGAGACGACTTAACAACATTTGCTTGGTATTTGCTTAATAATAGACGTGGTGTTATTGCCTGCATATTTATTTGAGATGCCGGTTTGCATTTGGTTTAGATTCTCATTTGTAAGTTTTTTTCAAATATCATAGAGTCATTAGACAACTAAACCATGAAATAAATAAAGCAACAAGGCAATCAATATTTGTAGTTTGCTTTGTCAGCTATGATTTTAGAAACTCAGGATTAGTCCAACTTCTAGGGGCTGAGTACCCTATGGAGGAACCTCCTGTATAGTACGCATTTAACTTGCCTATTTTATGAGGCCTGCCTGTATATGCTTTTTCTAGGAATACATAGCATTTTAGTATGTCAGTCATTCAAACATGAGCATAAAAACATTTTAGAGTAGATTTCTAAGTGAAGAAAATAAGGAGAGTATATTAAGCATATTATTTTCTTCTGATGTTTTGCTATCTGTGGCCTTCGTGATCATGGGTGACTCTCTGCCTCACCAGGTGAGCCAGTTCCCATGGACAGTGAACAGACTATACTGTGTGTTTGCTTTTTGTTATGGTTTGGATGTGAGGTGTCCCCCAAAAGCTCACATGTGAGACAATGAAAGAAGGTTCAGAGGAGAAATTATTGGGTTGTAAGAATTTTAACCCAATCAGTGAATTAATCTACTGAGAGGGATTAACTGAGTGGTAACTGAAGGCAGGTAGGATGTGGCAGGAGGAGGTGGGCATTGGAGCCATGGCTTTGGGGTATATATTTTGCACCTAGCAAGTGGAGTCTCTATCTCTCTCTACTTTCTGATGATCATATGAGCTGCTTCCCTCTGCCCCATTCTCCTGCCATGATGTTCTGACTCACCTCGAACTCAGACAAATGGAGCCGGCTATCTGTAGACTGAGGACTCTGAAACCATGAGCCATCAAACTTTCCCTCTTCTATAGTTGTTCTGGTTGGGTCTTTTAGTTACAGCATCAAAAAAGCTGACTAAAACTCCTTTTACATGCAGACTAACAACTCAGATCCTCCACACCATAGACTTCCATCTTTTCTCTAGGGCCCTTAAACTCTTGGCCAATATTCCCCTGCTCTAAACACCCAGGCCAGGTACCAAGGAGTTAGGGACAGTCCTTATTCTCTCGAGCCCTCTGCAGTTTATATAATGTAGTCAGTCCTAACCTGAACCCTGCCTTGCCTGTTCCTCTCCATGGAAACCACAGTGAAGTCTCTCCTGCGTTTCTGCTCTGCCTTCTGGCCAATCCTGGTACTTCCATAGGGCGGAAGTCATGAAGAGATGGGTTATTACTATAATCAAAGGATAACTTTTATTCATCCATCAAGTTTTCTTAAATTCTTATTTTGCCTTACCTTCTGTAAATGTGTCTGAGTGGCCCTGCATGGCATTTTGTGTCCCTTCTGAATTAAGCAGCAGACCATCTTCAGAGTTCATCATTGCCATGACTTGCTGGTCTTACCAGACTGGAACAGAAATAAAATCCAGATTTTAAAGCAGAAAGATACCTTGAAAACTGACACTGGGAACAAAAAGAATAAAAGCATAATACTTAAAAGTAACTCAGAGATTTTTAATATATGAAAGTTTCCATTGTAGGACACATGAAAAAAGATTCATTCCCAAATTTACTTTGTAACAAATAAACTCAGTTAGAATTGAGAATTCATGAGAAATTAGAAAAAAAAAATTCTGTATTTCCATACAATTAATGAAAATAGCATTCAACTGGGAGAGCATAGACCTGAGACCTGGTCCAGAGCAAACACATGACTCTAGACCACTGTTGCTGACCTCATGTCACATCAGAGGGCAGATGAGAGGAAGTGCAGTTCTTTTCTGGTAAATGTGCTTTGAAAAGTGTGAGGGGCAGACTAGATAACTCTGTTCTCCCCTAGTATTCTAACTAGTATTCTTTAAGTCAGGTATCAGTGTTGTATCCCTTATAACATGGATCTAGAGTCAGACTCTCACCAGGAGAATGCATGGTTTGTGAATACTTGACAGTCGCCCTCAGGATGTTGCGGAGTTGCCAGGCCGGCCTTGTCACTTGTGAGCAATGACCTCTGTGATAGTCACTCATGTTAAAGCAAGTCAACATAAGCTATGTTTTCTTTTCTCTCTTCTTCCCTGGTTCTCTTGTTTTCATTTTTCCTTTTCAGTATTGGGGATTGAACCCAGGAGCACTCTACCATCGAGTTCCATCCTCAGGCTGTTTCGTTTTTGACTTTGAGACATGGTCTCTCTAAATTTCCCGGGCCGGCTTTGAACTGCTGACCCTCCTGCCTCAGCCTCCTGAGTAGCTGGGATCCCAGGCTTGTACCGGAATGCCTCGTTTTCAAGAAATTTAGGGAGCACTTCAGGGAAGCAAGGCTGGCTGGAGGAAGCAACAGAGCACCCCTCACACATCTCTCTGCTCTCTGCAGCTCCTTTGAGATAGAAAGTGCCACTTTGTGGTATGGGTCATAATAATTGTGGTGGTATAACAGGAGGTGGTCAGCAGAGAGGAAATGACAGGGTATGGTACCACATCAGAGCCAGTTTTGCAAGTACAAGCCATATCATGAACTTGCCTTCAAATGATTATTCTTAAAACAAAGAGTCATGGGGACATGACTAAATTGATTTTTGTTATATATCTAAAATAATTTATAAAGCCATTCAATAAATCCCAAATTGTAGGTCATGGATTACTCAAAATCACAAAATTGTTTGTACCCCTATATTCATTCTATGTACGTGTTTATTTTCAGATATAATGCACATATTAGACATTTCATTATTTCAAATATACAATTCAGTGGTTTTGAGTATTTTCACAAGCCTACAACCATCACCACTGCTTAATTCCAGAATATTTTCACCAGGCCAGATTCAAACTGCTTTTCCATTAGTGATCTTTTGGCCTCTATCTTCTCCAGTCCAAACCCTGTGAATGCACTTCTCAAGTTTTCTATCTCTGTGGATTGATCTGTTCAGGACATTACATATAAAGGACTCCTACAGCATCTGGCCTTTAGTGTCTGGCTTCTATAAATTAGCATTTTTTTTTCAAGGTTCATCTGTGGGTTAGCCTGTATAAACATTTCCTTTGCTTGGAATAGTATTCCATCCAGTTAGTTGAATCGTATTCATCCAGTGGATAATCTGCATTTTGTTTATCCACTCCTGAATTCAAGGACACTTGACTTGCTTACACTTTGGTTATTATAAATTATGCTGCAGTGAACATTCATGAACAAGATTTTTCAAGGACATACATTTTCATTTCTCTTGGGTTTATATCTGGGAGTGGAATTGCTGGGAGAAACAGGAACTCAGTAATTAATTTTTGAATTATTTTTGAGAAACTGCCAATGGCTTTCCAAAGTAGATGCACCACTTTACATTCACCCCAGTAACTTATGAGGGCTTAGATTTATTCAGATTATTGCTAACATATTTAATAACACATATTTATGTACATATGTTTGATTTTTTTTTTATTAGTGGTGTTTGGTTATAATTTTGATGTGTGTTTCCCTGGTGAGTCATAAGGCCGGATATGTTTTCTTGTGCTTATTGACTATGTATTTTCTTTTGAGAAATAGCTATTCAAATCACTTGCCCCCTTTTAAGTTTAGTTATTTGTCTTTATCCTATTGAGTTTAAGTGTTCTTTTTTATGTTTTGAATGCTAATATATTAATCAGATATATGCTTTGCAAATATCTTCACTTCCTCAGTGGGTTATCTTTTTATTCTCTTGATTCTGTCCTTTGAAGCACAAACTTTTTAAATTTTGGTGAGGTCCAATTTAATTAAATTTCTTATTGTGGCTTTTGTTTTAGTGTCATATCTAGGAATCCATTGCCTAACCCAGAATGTGAATGTCTACCTGTATGTATTCTTGCAAGATTTTTATAATTTTAGCTGTTAAATGTAAACTTTTATCCTCTTTTCTTTTTTTTTTAATATTTTACTTTTTAGTTGTAGGTGAACAGAATATCGTTGTTTTATTTTTATGTGGTGCTGAAGATCGAACCCAGTGCCTCATGCATGTTAGGTGAGCATGCTACCACTGCACCATAACCCCAGCCCCTGATCCTCTTTTCTCTTATTTCTCATTTGATTTGTGATAGTGCCCACCTTCATTCTTTTGCATGTGAATATCTCATTGTCCCAGCATCATTTGGAAAGAAAATTTTTTTAATATTGAATTGTTTGTCAATCTTGTTGAAAATCAGTTGACTTAAATGTGGAGAGTTATTTCTGGAACTTCTATTCCATTAATCTGTGTGTCTATATTTATACCAGTACCAAGGTGTTGATTGCTGTGGCTTTATAGTTAGTGTTGAAATTGGGAAGTGTGGATTCTCTAACTCTTCTGGTTCTCAAGATTTTGGGAGTTACTCTGAGCTCCATCAATTTTTATATGACTTTTTGGATCAGCTTATAAATTCTGCACAGAAGCCAGCTGGAATTACTTTGAATGTGTATATCAATTTGAGAAGTATTGGCATTTCAAAGATGTTGTTTTTCAGTTAATGACAATAAGATATCTTTGCATTTATTTAGGTCTTCTCTCATGTATTTGACAATGTTTTGTATTTTTCATTCTGTGTTTTGTACTCTCTTTTGTTACATTTATTCCTAATTATTTATTATTTTTATGTTATAGGGAAATTATTTTTTATTTTTTTAAGTTATTTTTATTGGTTCCTTTTAGTTGTACATGACATTAGGATTCATTTTGTCATAATTATAAAAGCATGGGATATATTTTGTTCTGATTCAGTCCCCAGGACTTCCCTGTCCCCTCCCCTTTCCACCTGTTATCTTCCCCCTACTCTCCTGATCTTTCTGCTATTTAATTATAGTTATCTTTTTTTAAATTAATGTGTTATAGATGGACATGATGGTGAGATTCACTGTGTTATATTCATATATGTACTTAGGAAAGTTATGTCAGATTCATTCCACTGTCTTTGCTTATCTCATCTCTCTTCTCTTCCCTTCATTCCCTTTTGTCTATTCCACTGATATTTCTTTTTTACATCCCTCCCCCACTATTATTTTGGATTATTTTCTGAGTGTCAGAAAAATTTCTAACCTTTGATTTTTGGGGCCTGGCTTATTTCACTTAGCATGACGGTCTCCAGTTCTATCCACTTATTGGCAAATACCATAAATTATTCTTCTTTATGGCTGAGTAATATTCCATTGTGTATATATATCATGTTTTCTTTATTCATTCACCTGTTTAAAGAAATTTAGGTTGGCTCCATGGCTTGGCTATTGTGAATTGTGCTCTTATAAACATTGTTGAGGCTGCATCACTGTATTATGCTGATTTTAAAACTTGTATATATATACCAAGGAGTGGGCTAGCTAGGACATATGATGGTTCCTTTCCTAGTGTTTTGAGGAGTCTCCATATTGCTTTCTGGGATGATTGTACTAATTTACAGGTCAACAATCTATGAGTCTACCCTTTTCTCAAGTCCTCATCAACATTTACTGTTACTTGTATTCTTATAATTGCCATTCTGGCTGGAATGAGATGAAAACTCAGTGTAGTTTTAATTTACATTTCTGTAATTGCTAGAGGTGTTGAACTTTTTTTCATATGTTTGTTGACTATTCATATTTCTTCTTTCAAGAAGTGTATGTTTAGTTCCTTTGCCCATTTATTGATTGGGTTATTTGTGTGTGTGTGTGTGTGTGTGTGTGTGTGTGTTAAGTTTTTGAATTCTTTGTGTATCCTGGATAGTAATGCCCTGATTAACAGGTGGCAAGGATTTTCTCCCATTATGTAGGTGCTCTCTTCATGCTCCTGGTTGTTTCCTTTGCTATAAAGAAGCTTTTTAATTTGATGCCATTCCATTTGTTGATTATTGATCTTACTTCTTGTGCTGTAGGAACCTTGTTAAGGGAGTCAGTTCCTGAGCTGACGTGTTGGAGTGTTGGGCCTGCATTTTCTCCCAGCAGGTGCAGGGTTTCTGATCTAAGTCCTATGTGTTTGATCCACTTTGAATTGACTCAAAGTGGGTAAGAGATAGGGGTTGAATTTTTTCCTACTACAAATGGATTTTAAGTTTTCCTAGGACCATTTGTTAAAAGGCTATCTTTTCTCTAATGTGTGTTTTTGGCACCTTTGTCTAATATGAACTAATTGTGTTTATGTGGGATTGTCTCTGTGTCTTCTATTCTATTCCATTGGTTTTCATGCCTGTATCGGTTCCAGAACCATAAGTGTTTTTGTTACTATCTCTGTAGTATAATTTGAGGTCCATTATTATGATACCTCCTTCTTTACTTTTTTTTTTTTGCTAAGAATTGCTTTGGCTATTCTGGTAAAAAGATTCTACAGAACTAAAAACTACAGTTAATAATATGGACCTAACAGAGATCTGTAGAATATTTCATCCATCAATCACAGAATTCACTTTCTTCTCAACAGCACATGGAACATTTTCTAATATTGCCCATATTTTATATCAGAAAGAAAAACTTAGAAAATACAAAAGAATTAGAGGTAACACATTGGGTTCTATCAGATCATAATGGACTGAAATTAGAAATCAACATTAAGATAAAAAACAGAAACTTATCTAATAGCTGGAGATTAAATAATAAATTTTTGAATGATGAATGGATAGCAGAAGAAATTGGTGGAAAATTAAAAGAAATTCTTAGAAGAAATGAGAATAGTGATACAACATATCACAATCTCTGGAACAGTATGAAGGCAGTTCTGAGAGGAAAGTGCACAGCATTGAGCTCATACATTAGAAGAATAGAAAGATGCCGAATGATCTAACATTCCATCTCAAGAATCATCCTATACCAAAGTCAGTAGAAGACGGGAAATAATTAAAATCAGAGCCAAAATCCATGTAATTGAGATTTAAAAAGTAATACAAAAGATCAGTGAAACAAAGAGTTGGTTAAAACGTTTTTTAAAAAGTATAAACAAGATTGATAAACTCTTTGCCAAAGTAACCTAGAGAAAACAGGGAAAGAAACTCAAATTTTCAAAATCTGAGACGAAAAAGGAAGTATCACCAGACACTATCTGAAATCCAAAGGAGTATCAGAAACTATTTTGAAAATTTGTACTGCAGGAAGCAGGACAGTCTTGAAGATACTGACAAATTGCTAGAGGCCTATGACTTATCCAGATTGTACCACAAGGATAGAGAAAAGCAGATTAATTTCAAGCAATGAAATTTAAGTGGGTATAGAAAGTCTTCCAACAAAGAAAAGCCTAGGACTGGAGGGTTTCTTGAATGAGTTCTGCCAGACCGTCGTAGAAGAATGAACACCAGTCTTCCTCTAATCATTCCATGAAATAGAAAAGGAGGAAATTATTTTCTTAATTTTATTTCCAAATTGCTCACTGCTAGCGTGTGGAAATAAAAATGAATATTGTATGTTGATCTTGTAGCCTACATCCTTGCTAAAGTCATAGATCAGCTCTAATTGCTGTGTGAGTATGTGTCTCCCTTAGAACTTGCTGTATACAGGGCTGGCAGTGGAGCTCAGTGACAGAACACTTGCTAGCATACATGAGTGCCTGGGTTTGAACCTCAGGATAGCAAAATTTTCTATATAAATCCTTTGTATGTCCTAAAATAAACTTAAGTATATCTTTGGCTGAGTTTAAAATTAAATAATTGGCTGAGAATGGTGGTACATGCCTATAATCCCAGTGGCTTGGTAGGATGAGGGAGGAGGATCATAGGTGCAAAGCCAGCCCCAGCAACTTAGCAAGGCTCCAAGCAACTCAGTGAGACCCCGTCTCAAAATAAAATATTTTTTAAAAAGGGCCAGGATGTAGATTTGTGGTTGAGAGCTGCTGGATTCAACCCCTAGAAAGAAAGGAAGAATGAGAGAAAGGGGTGAGGAGAGGTGGATTGGGGAGGGGAGGGGAAAGAAAATTTAATAATTGTATCAGTCAGAAAATTTAATAATTGTATCTCAGAGACACAGAACCAGTAGATTAAGATAAATGATAAATAAATATGAATTTATTTTAAGGAATTAACTTATGAAAATGTGGGGGCTGGCAAATCAGAAAACTGCAGAGAAGGTTTGAATGTTGAAAACTCAGGCAGATTTTATTTTACAATCTTGAGGCAGAATCTCCTCTCTGGGAAAACTTTGTTTCGTTCTTAAAGTCTTCTACAGACTGGACAAAGTCCACCGCTATTATCATAGGGCTTAAGTAATCTCCTTTACTTAACCAAACTGAGGTATCAACCACAAAGCATATCAGCCTCCTCAGCAACATTATAGATCAGTGTTGGTTTAGGTTAACACTTAAAATTAGCCCTCATAATAATCAGCATTTTTTCCTGCTCTGTGCATTTTTAGCCACATCATTTCTGTGCATTTTTAGTGAAATTTTAAATATATCTGAGCTAGACTAGAAAAGAATTAAACATTCTCTGATATTTAAGAAAACCTTCGAGTTGAAATATTAATTTTCCTCCCAAGAGAAGGTTGATTAAACACACGTCAAAGTTGTTCTTTAAGCACTGGATTTTTTTTAACCATTATTTGAGCACCATGCAAAAATTTGCTTATCTCCATTCAGTGACAGATGAGGGTGTTTACCAAGTCTTTGTCCCTTCCCCTGGTTGTTCGTCTATCAGATTCAAGTTGTATTTTTCTGGATTAAATATAACTCTCCTTTTATTTATAAAAGGACAATGAGCCATCATTCAGAGGGACAGAGGGAGAGCTTATGTCTAAACTCTAAGTGTCCCTTCAGACCTGCTTCTAGTGATTTCTCTTGGTTGTGCTGGGAACAGTTGGGTGGCCCATTAAACAGTAGGTGAGGGGTGAGTGGGAGAAGGGAGCAATCCATTCTTGTCTACAACTGGCCATTGCCTTACCGCCTGCTGGGTCAGCATCTCCAGAAGGGATAAGATGGGTTGCTATAAAAAAGCAACAGCTATGGAATAGCTTTAAAATATTTATAGAACACCTATAAAATGACCCCTGAGGTTCAGTGAAAGGCTGCTTTATAGTTTCAGCATAGACTCTGGACTACTGGCAGAGCCCTGTTCTGCAGAGAGGCCACCTTCACACTCATTAAACCAGTTCAACACAACTATCAACTGTTTGTTTCCACTTTTCCTTTCACATTCTTATTTAAGGAGCCTATAAATTACTGCAGCCACCCCCCCCCCAAAAAGGTAAAAACCTCAAAAAAACAAAAGCAAAAAACACCTGACAAGTACATCACTCTGAGTTTGAATTCTGAAACTTAGTAAGTCATTGGCCACATTTATTGATAAATTGTATTACTTGTCACTGGCCACATTTATTGATAAATTGTATTACTTGTATTATATGACTGGTCCAGGTGGATGGAATATTAGCATCTGATTGGGCTGAATTGCTATGTGTCATTGACAGGCTGTTTCTTGACCCTAACAATGTGGTGTTGGTAGTTTGTGTAGTAAACAGTGAAAAATCCTTTTCACATACTCAACTTATATAACATTGAATAAGGTTGTTCCTAAGAGGTATTAAGTAAACTAAGAAATTACTGGACATATGAACTAAAAATGGAGAATTTCCAAAGGTCTAGGCCAGGTAAATGTTGTATAGTTTCCTTATATCATTTGGTATAATCCATTCAGAGGTTATAACATGACTAAAGAATAATTTTGATTGGTATTTCAGATGCAGTATGATGATATACTGATAAATCATTCTTGCTGCTCACTTAATGTATTTCTCCAGTAGCTAGAAAATTCATGTCTATTACATTTAGCTTCTCATTTTTTAAGAATATTTTTAATCTTTTGTTTCAATGATTTGGGTTTATCTTTTTTATTGTCTATAATAATACTGTGGGAAAATTGAGTAGATTTTTCCTATTTAGGATATATTTCAGTGTGATTCTCTTTTAACATTGCACTTTGTTAAGTATAGATGGATGAATCATGAGATAGAAAAATGCTAACCTCCCCAAATGTAATACAACTTCATGCCCTATCTCAGTAGAAATTGCATCTTTGTCAAAAAAGATGGAACAAATAATATATCTAAGTAAGTTTTCTGTAAAACTAATTTCAAAAAACCCCACAAAGATGAAATGATGACCTTAATGTTCTATACAGATCTATATATCTATAAGTAAAATAGATAAATTAATATATAGATATAATCAATATATAGATATAAGTATCTATAGATATAGATCTATGTATTTGCATAGCTTTCTTTTTCCTTTCAAGAATATTATATTGTAGTCAGCTTTGTGTCACTGTGACCAAAAAACCTGACAAGACCTATACAGAGGAGGAAAACTTCATTTTGGGGCCTCATGGTTTCAGAAGTTTCAGTCCACAGACTACAGACTCTATACCTCTGCCACCATATCATGGCTGAAGGACAAGGCAGAGGGAAGGAACTCAGGACATGGCATCCAGGAAACAGAGACACAACTCTGGTCACCAAGCACAAAATATAAACCCCAATGGCATACTCCCTGTGAACTGCTTCCTCCAGCCACAACCTGCCCACCTATACAGTTACTGCCACTTAATCTGGATGGATGAATTAATGCACTGATTAGCTTACAGATTTCAAAATCTAATCAATTCACTTTTAGTTATTCTTGTGTTGTCTCACACATGAGCTTCTGGGGGAACACCATAAATCTAAACCATAACATTTGTGAATTATTAAGATACGTGAGTTTTTTTTTCAAACCGTATTCAAATAATTTTTTTCATCAAAATTTAGAATTCATTATCAACATCAATGTAATCACAATAAGACTAACATCTAGTAAGTATTATTAGGTGAATTTTTTATATTCCCTGTTAATGCTGTACTATTTAATAGAGAAATCACATTTATCTAATTGTTTATGCAATCACTCCTATAATGATTTTTGCAGTTTATTTATTTATTAATTTATTTATTTATATTTTTTATTTAATTATTTAAAAAATTTTTTTTTATTTTTCTCAAAAGTTGCATTTTAACACATGTTATCAAAAATAACAGAAAAAAACAAATTTTCAGAAGCTGTACACACTATTCACTGAAAACATTTGTTGAGGCAAATAGAAAAAAAATTGTTACAATCATAATTTTTCTAACTTTGCACAAAATTATAAGCAGATTACATTCTTCGTATTAAACATCTTTATATGCACTTTTAATGAACAGTATATATATATATATATATATATATATATATTTATATATATTTTTTATCAACCATCTTTACTATACCATTCCCCTTTCCTGCCCCCCGCCTCCCCCATGTCGCATTCAGTGTTTCTCTATTTCTCTTATGTTTCCCATTCCCACCTCCCTTATTCATCAGCATCTACTAATCAGAGAGAACATTCGGCATTTGGTTTTTTGGGATTGGCTTACTTCACTTAGCATAATGCTTTCCAGTTCCATCCATTTGCCTGCAAATGCCATAATTTTATTCTCTTTTATTGCTGAATAATATTCCATTGTGTATATGTACCACAGTTTCTTTATCCATTCATCTATTGAAGGACATCTGGG